>JAYMTK010003178.1:0-12615 GCA_036897405.1 Pelargonium myrrhifolium | reverse complement strand
ACGGGTCGCTCCGCTCCCCCAAATTCACTTGGGTGGGTATAAGTGATTTTAAATGAGGTGTCACAACCTTATTAGTGCAACTGATATAACTATACATTAAACCCTATATATATATATATATATATACACACACATGATGTGGTGGCTGTGGGCATATTAAGTACCCAAACACCAACAGTGGGCTTTTCCAATTGGGCTCATGCGGCATCTGAATGGGCCCCACTCTCAGTAGCGTGGAGAGGAAGTCCCAATCCGTTACAAAAGCCGTTGGTTGTTGTCTTAAGTCCGTTACGTTTGGTAAACCTCGGCAGTCACCTTCGCACACGCGCTCCTCGTTTCAGTCACGCTCACGCTCCTTTTCCGCTCCAAAACTAGCTAGTAATGCTATTTACCAGTAACCCATTATAGCTTGTTATGTTAGCAACCGCCGAGCCAATTTTTCAAAAGGAGAGCCATTATTAAGGCTTGCACAAAATTTGTTTTTTTGTTCGCATATTATTTTTCTACCAAAGTACGATCAAAACACAAAACTGTTTGACTAACAACGATGATGACATATGAATAAAAATCGACAAATATTATATGAAGTTTAAAATAGAATGATATGATTTATGAGCATCTGCCTACCACAACGTCTGCATGCATGGTGGGAAATACATCGTAGGATTTCGAGTTGAATAAATGAATATGAATATTCCAAAAAGAGAGGTAGCTAGGGTAGGCACAGAATGATTGGGAAATGAGAGAAGTTGGTGGAATGGATGGGCATGCATGAAGGTCACTTTCAAGAGTGCAGTGCAGGCGATGGAACAAATATGGACATATAATATTAAGCGAAGTGGTAGACAAGAAACAGAGAAAGAGAATTGTTAACACCTTATGAGACCGATCTATTTGTTCAAAAGTGCATTTTTTGTTTCAACATTTTACCTATTTTAGACATATCCAATGCCTTTTTAGATTCTATTCAGACTTAATTATAACATTTGGGATCCAAATTCAATTTTAAGTGAACATTTTAATTGTAAAACAAGAATTACCTTTACTCAATTTTATAATTGTTTCTCTTTGATTCTCACTTATCAAACACTATTAATTATTAACTTTTAATCCTTGGCAAAAAGAACACTTATAATAGTTGGACTTATGAATCAAGGAACTTGATACTCCATCAACAGTAAAATAAATAAGTGGCATTTTTTCTATAATAAGAAAAAATAAAGATAATTTAGTCAATATTTTGTATTCTCTCTTTTTCTATCATGCACGTGTGTTCTAACAAATAAAAAGAATAAAAAGTAAATTGTTATGAAGACACTATTGACAATTTATGCAAAGCAGGAAGTAAGACGTATATTTTTAGACAAAAATAATATGAAACATAACACTTATTTTGAATCGGAAAGTGTAACAAATTCTTAGATATATTAAGTAACCGTGCAGCCACCTTGTAATTTAAACTTGAGGTAGCAGACGTCAAATGGTGTACATAGGATTGCATATTTATAAATTACTAGCAACAAAGACCTGCCTTTCCAAACTACTACATAATGCAAATTTAGCTTTCTAACATATGTATACATGTTTCTCTATCATTTGTTTATTAATGGCGGCCAAATAATTCAATAGTATATATATGTAAGAAATTTCATTGTGTAAGATATCTGCTATATCATGTGATAATAATATCTTGAAAATTAGTCTTAGGCCTTATTTGGTAAGTCTATTTTTCGTCAATAGAGATTGAATATATCTATAGAGATAATTGTCTATAGAGGTTATTGTGTATAGATGTTAATGTATTGTTTGGTAAAATGGTCTAAAAGGAGGATGTTAGTATAAAATGACCTAAATGCCCTTTGATTTTTTTTAAAAAAAGAATATAATAAAATATATAATTATATATTATAAAAATCTAATATAAGTATGGGCGGTCGACCCTACTACATATGAAGGTATACCGCTCAGACAAATGATAAATGTGGGAGGTAAGCCCTCATGCTCATGTGGGTATACCACCTTGGACGGTATACCTCACACATGTGAAGGGTCTACCGCCCAGACACAAGGGGTCATGAGATAACACATGGACGATCAACCCACCTACACATGTGGTATATCGTTGCTGATAGTATACCGCACAAATTTATAGGGTATACTGTCCGGATAAAATATACTGATCAGTTAATATATTGGAGTTATACCCACCAACACATGTGGGTAGACCGGCCAGACACAAATAAAGAAGGAGGGCAGTGTTGGTATAATTGCATTTAGATTTCAACAGTAACCTCATAGGAGCTTGATATCTCCTGTGAGAAATAGAGGTTAATTGTTTATATATCATGAATGTAGACAATGTACACAAACAGACTTTTGGTGAAAAAATGTCTATAAACAATTCATATAGACCCCAAGTAGACTTACCAAACAAGTCCTTAACCATGCTAGCTAGTTGAAACATTATACTCTCCTTGTCTCAAAACAATTGTTCTCTTCTTTGAATTATTGTCAATAAGAGTGTCAACTTTTACTTTTATAAAAGACGTTTGTTATGCATGAAAAGTCAATAATATCATTATAATAAGTTAGTTAACATTTTTTAACATAAGATCACAAAAATACAGTAGTAAATATACATATTAACTAACTTTTTAATTTTTCTTAAAATAAAAATCATAAAGACATTCATTTTAAAGACAGTGGTATAATAGTAAAAGATAATGTAACAAATAACAAGCCGAGTCCCCAAAAGAGTACGTTAACAAAATTTATTCCGCACTCATGAAATGCATGAGGTGTTAATAATTTAGTGTATCCTTATTTAGAGGGTATATATATTTAGTTCATAAAAATATACAAGTAAAACGTAGGTAGATGTTAGAAGTGCAAAACTCGTGCAAGTAACATGCAAGAAGGCTACCCAAAATTGCTAAAATAGAGCAGGCAGTTACTCACGTGATTTGTAACTTACTTACAACCTCAATCAATGCTTTTGCCTCAAACTCAAATCATTCATTTCTAAAATACTAATTCAAATAAAAATACCCCATATCCGTAAATGTTTTTATTTTATTTTATCAGTTAAACTGTGCAATAAGAAATAACTCTCTCTATGTTTAATATCAACTCCACCTCGTCAGACTCAAAAATTGAACTCACGATCTCCCAAAAAAAATGTAGACTCCATATCAAATAATGGTTGTTGTGTCGTTTTGCACTTGCTCACCTCAATTATCATAACAATATTCTGCAACTTAAGTGATGCATGCTTTATTGAGCCTTTAAATTGAATAGTTTATTTATAATGTTACTCTCTTACGTACGCAGTGATATTGACGTTAACCAATATTAAGGGAAGGAAAAAAGAAGAAGAAAGTAAAACAATATTGTTGGTCTGTCCAAACTCCAAACAAGCTAGCTAGAATCTCTTCCCAATTATCTGTGTTCATAATGTGGTTTCATAGTTGGATTCCAATAAGCGATTCTCCACTATTTGTCTCATCCAACCCATAAAGTATTCTACAATTCGATCTTCTTACTGAAATGATTTTCTTCATTTTTATATTCTGATTTTATTCTTCTCTCCACATGTTACGTTCAATCACTGCTCAACCCTTCCCTTCTTAAACCCCCCCATTTCTTGCTTTCTCAAACAAACCCTCCTCTTATTACTCTCAAGGTGATTTCTCTCTCTCTCTCTCTCCTCTATTTTTTCTACTTTATGACATGTTGTTTTTGCAATTCTCATAACAGTTTCTCATTCTCACAATCTAACCGTTTCTTGTTCTTTATCATTCTCTCTCCCTCTCTATGTGCAGAAAACAAAACAAGAAAATCAGTTAACAATGGCTGCTGCAGTAGACCAAACCAGCAAGAAGTTGCAGAAAAGCTACTTTGATGTTCTTGGTCTCTGTTGCTCCTCAGAGGTTCCTCTCATTGAGAATGCTCTCAAACACCTCCAAGGAGTCAAAGAAATTACAGTCATCGTCCCTTCAAGAACTGTCATTGTGGTTCATGACAGTCTCATCATTTCACAATTACAGATTGGTAAAGACTTCTCTTTTCTTTTCTTTTTCTTTTTCTTGTTCTTCATTTTCTTGGAGAACCCTTTGAGGTTGAGGCTCAATAATAGGTATAAAAAATTGACTGCATTTAATAATTGTTGATGATGATCTTCTCTTTAATTGGATATTTGCTTTAAGAAGCAATAATATAAAGCAGAGGATTAGGCTAAAAGTGGATTATGCTGATGTGTTTTTGGTGTGGTAGTAGTGGACCACTTCCTGGTGGTGGGTTGATGAATTGGTATTTGTCCCATTGATGTATAAAGGCTAGCTAAAGCCTATGGAGCATGCATGATGGTGGCTTTTTATTTCCATGCCCAATTTCTTCATCTTATAGGGCAATCTTTAATCACAACTGACCTAACTTCTAACTGCTTTTAAGAACAAACAAAATTATTTGCTGATAGCAACAACATTTCACATCATCTAAATCCTGATTAATTTGCATAATTAATCATGATGGCTTGCAATTGTAGTTAACATTTGCTTCATGTTTTGTCCTTTATACTGACAGTGATATTGTTCCCTGGTGGCTTCTTTTAAAATATACTACATCCGATTCAAAATAAACGTCGTTTTAGAGATTTTCACACATATTAAGAAAAGATGTTAATTACCTTCTTGCCTTTAAATAAAGACATAAAAACATCATTACTTTTGGAGTTATCCCTACAAACTTTTCATCTTCCATATGAGACGAAAAAAATAAAATCATGACTAAAGGGTAATATGAAAAGTTCATGTGTAAAAATTTGTTAAAAGTAAAAAGTGACACTTATTTTGAAACAAAACTTGGACTTTAAAACGACACTTATTTTGAAACGGAGGTAGTATATATTGGTCCTTCTCAGATTAAGTGTATGTCTTCAGTCCATACCACATTATTGGATTATAGAAATTACAAGTTAAATTGTAGTAGTTGGATTATTTTGTAAGACTGTAAATGATTGATAAAGAATTAGTATCAGTACTTTTATGTTGTTGACAAGTATGCCCCTTAAGAAATACAAATATGTATGATATTTGTTGGTGCTTGGGCTGTTACAGTAAAGGCACTAAACCAAGCAAGGCTAGAAGCAAATGTGAGAGTCTATGGAGACACCAAATACAAGAAAAAGTGGCCAAGTCCATATGCAGTTGCTTGTGGATTGTTACTTGTGCTCTCCTTCCTCAAATATGTTTATCATCCTCTAGGATGGCTTGCTCTTCTAGCTGTTGCAGTTGGTATCCTCCCTATTGCCTTGAAAGGCATAGCCTCCGTTCGCCATTTAAGGCTCGATGTCAATGTTCTTATCCTTATTGCAGGTACGTACTTATCCGATTATCCAAATATGTATGATAAAGTTAACACATCATTAGTAATATACATCAAATATCATTTTCATTTTTATTCGGAGACACAATATAGTATGCACCATTTGAAAGAAAATGATACCAATAGACCGAATCACAGGTTACTCAATTGAAAGATGGAAGTTACTATACTATTTTATAAACTCTTTTTGATGTATACAATGGTCTCAAAAATGAGGAGAGAAGATTAATACCCAAATTTGTCACATGTAACCAGTTGTTTCTGACATAAGAATCACTTCTGAGATTTGTAGAAAATTTTGACATCCAAGTTGTACAGTTTGTACTTAAGTGCTTGACTTGATTGATAATCATAATTCTTTGTCTGATTGGTTCATCGGATGGATCTGCGTTCCCATAAATGATGTATATATTGTTTTCTTCACTAGTCAGACTTATAACATGTAACCATATCATGTTTGTTTCTTTTCATTTGGTTGAGAATAAAGGGAACACCTAACAATACAGCAGAGAGAACAAAGAAAAAAACAACACACACAGCACAATATTTATCAGACTCATTTTGGCAATACATAGTTTTCTACGTACGTATGTATTTCGTTATTTTTATGCAGACCCAAGAACTGATAACAATACCGAGTCAGTGCTATTTATTTTATTTTTCTTATAAAGAATATTGTGTGCTTGTCTTACATATCAAGTATTGTTTGACAGTGATTGGAACAATTGCGATGAAAGATTATTTGGAGGCTGGCACTATTGTGTTCCTATTCACCATCGCAGAATGGCTGGAGTCAAGGGCAAGCCACAAGGTTACCTCGCATAATCTCTTTCAAAATCGATATATATAGCCAATTAATCAAGAAGTATATGAACTTAATATATATAGTAATATTGATGAATGCATTTCAATTACATGACATTAGACTATTCATGGTACGACATTAGACATACATGAAAAGTTTAGTAAACTTGATGTGTCAGGCGACTGCAGTGATGTCCTCGTTGATGAGCATAGCCCCTCAGAAAGCAGTTATAGCTGAGAGCGGAGAAGAAGTGAAGGCGGATGAGGTGAAAGTTAACACCATTGTTGCTGTGAAGGCTGGTGAAGTCATCCCCATTGATGGAGTTGTAGTTGAAGGGAGGTGTGAAGTAGACGAGAAGACATTAACCGGAGAGTCATTTCCTGTTTCCAAGCAAAAGGACTCAATTGTGTGGGCTGGCACCATCAATTTGAATGGTAAAACCTACATACACATATATGTTTCTATCAGTGTTCAATTTGTGAATTGGTAAAAAAAGAAAATGTTTTTAGCTGTTGGTTTGTCCTTAATTTTCAGGTTACATTAGTGTGAAAACAACAGCTCTAGCAGAGGATTGTGTAGTGGCCAAAATGGCAAAGCTAGTAGAAGATGCTCAAAACAACAAATCAAAGACTCAAAGGATCATAGACAGATGTGCCAAGTATTACACCCCAGGTAATTAGTTTAGTTTACACAACAACATCCACAAACAATGTCTTTTGTTCATATATGTTTTCTTATTTGGTTGTTGTTGTTGTTACAGCTGTTGTTATAATATCTGTCTCTATTGCTGTGGTTCCCCTTGCACTGAGGCTTCACAACCGAAACCAGTGGTTCCACTTAGCATTAGTTGTGCTGGTGAGCGCATGTCCGTGTGCACTCATTCTGTCCACACCCGTTGCAACTTTCTGCGCACTTTCAAAAGCAGCAACATTAGGCCTCCTTGTCAAGGGGGGTGACCATCTTGAAGTTCTTGCTAAGATTAAGATCATGGCATTCGACAAGACTGGCACCATCACAAGAGGCGAATTTGTAGTCACAGATTTTCAATCTCTCCACAGTGATATCAGTTTGAACACTTTGCTCTACTGGTGAGTACTTCTTTAAGGTCTCCAGTACTCGGGAAACTAACTTGTATTGTATTGTAAAGATCTAATTTGGTTCAAACTGATACTGATTATAAAGGGTTTCAAGCATTGAGAGTAAGTCAAGTCATCCAATGGCAGAGGCACTTGTTGATTATGGAAAATCATTTTCCATTGAGGCAAAGCCTGAAAATGTGGAGGAATTCCAAAACTTTCCCGGGGAAGGCATATGCGGCAAAATTGATGGCAAAGATGTCTACATAGGGAACAAAAAGATTGGTATCAGAGCTGGCTCTGAAACAGGTTAGAGATCATATCCTCTTTATATCAATTAATGTACATAACACTGCAGCTGACACTAAGCAACATCATTGTGCTAATTCTACTATGTTTGCAAATATGTAGTCCCAAGCTTGGAAGGCGATGACAAGGAAGGGAAGACGATTGGGTACATATACTCAGGGACAACCCCAGCTGGAGTTTTCACCCTCTCTGACGCTTGCCGTACTGGGGTATTGGATGCGGTTAAAGAGCTCAAGTTAATGGGGATCAAGATCGCAATGCTTACAGGAGACTGTCATGCAGCAGCAATGCATGCACAAGCTCAGGTACTCTTCTACCTAGCCCATCACATAATTCTCTCCTTTGAATCTAAGCTTCTTGAAGGCTTAAATCTTACCAAGAAATGCATTTTTGTGTGCAGCTAGGAGATGCTCTGGATGTTGTCCACTCAGAGCTTCTGCCAGAAGACAAGGCGAGGATCATAACAGAATTTAAGAAGGAAGGGTCAGTAGGCATGGTGGGAGATGGAGTAAATGATGCCCCTGCACTTGCAACAGCTGATATTGGCATCTCAATGGGGGTTTCAGGGTCAGCCCTTGCAACAGAGACAGGGAACTTGATTCTCATGTCTAATGACATAAGAAAGATCCCGAGAGCTATCCAGATCGCGAGGAAGGCCAACAGGAAAGTGATAGAGAACATATTTTTGTCAATCTCAACCAAGGCTGCTATCCTGGCCTTGGCCATTGCTGGTCACCCACTTGTTTGGGCAGCAGTTCTTGCCGATGTAGGGACTTGCTTGCTAGTTATCTTCAACAGCATGTTACTCTTGCGAGGAAGCAGTACTGCTCATAACCATGGCCACAAACACGCGCATACTCATAAACATGGATGCAAAGATAATACTCACTCTCACTCATCTCACAGCCACAAGCATTGCTGCTCCAGTGACAAAGCCCCAAAAAAGTGTGAGCCTCATTCAAGCTCATGTGGTGATCGTAAGTGCACAGACTTGACCAATCATACCAGTAGACATTCAACTCATAACCATAAACATAACAACTGTTGCTCCAATGTCAAAGCCCCCAAGGTGTGTGAGAGTCAAGAGTGTTCTTCAGAAGTTCCTAGCCCATGTGATCATAACAAGTCCACAGACTCAGCTGATGGTCACTTGTCTCATCACCACAAGAAGTGCTGTTCTGGACATAAAGCTCCTCCAAAGGTGTGTGAGCCTCAATCAAAAAGCTGTGCTTCAATATGTCACTCTGGACACCAAGATTCCATCACATTTTCTCATAACAAGTGTCCGGACTCGGCTGAAAGAACTCTCAGTACCTCATCTCACAACCACAAGCATTGTTGCTCCCATGACTTAGTTCCAAAGGCATGTGAGCCACAGAGGTGTTCTTTAGAAAGTTCTGCTTCATCATGTCATAGCAAGTTCATAGACTCAGCTGAGAGGCATGAAAGCTGCGCAGAGAGCGATGAGATTCATGAGGTGAATCAGTGCTGTTCAGTTACTAGTGGTGCTGATACACAAACACAAACAAATTGTGGTGGTAGTGATGTAGTAAACCATATTTCTGACAGAGAAGCAGAGGAGGAAAAGCACAAAATAATCAACAATGGTTGCTACAGCCACTCGAAGCAATGCTGCGAGAGCCATGCTGAGCATCATCACCACATGGACATCAAAGCTTTAGAAACAATGGATCAAAATCACAACTGCCATAACCATCATGATCATCTACACCAGAATAGTTCATGTGCTGGTGATCAAGCATTCCACAGGAGGATTGATGTGGCAATGGGCAGTGGATGTTGTAGGAGGAGCTATATGAAGGAATGTTGTGGCAATCATGGTCATGGACGCTTGTTTGGTGGAGGCCTATCAGAAATTATCACTGAGTAGATCTAAGGAGTGAAAAAAAGAAAACAGATTTGTGTATCTTTGGCAAGGACATAGGAATTTTGTTGGCATGTAATTTATGGTTGCACTAAAGAAACCCAAAGATGTAGGTCTTTATTACTCATTACTATATAATATGATATAAGTATGTTACATGTAATTATATTTAAGGAACTTGATGATGATATTGCTTGTGTTGCTTCTTGTAAATGTGTTGTTGTTTAAAGATGAAACTCAAGCTTAAATAATGGTGGATCTGTATCTGAACATGAATCTGATTATGCATATCTTCTCTTCATCACATTCAGCGACTGTCTCAGAAGTGGCATATTCAAATTTTTATGTACCTTTCATACTTTACTGACCAGTAGTCATGGATTTCTTTCTTGTTCCAGTTTTAAATTAGTCATAGTAATATGTTTCTATTTCTTAAGAATTAGGTAATAATATATGTGATTTGTGATCATGATGTTAGTTGTTAGGTGAGAGAGATTATATTGGATTTTTATTATTACAAGTAAGGTAAATGAAGAACTTGACAAATAAAATGCATGCTTTGTTCGCTGCTATATCCTGTAGTGCTTTTCAAAACCAGCAATTGGGATTTGGAATGAGAATTAATTTTCAAGGCTCTGTGAGTGAAAATTTGGAGTGTTTAAGAGTGAGCTGAGAGTCACCGAGCACTATTCAACACAGGAATATTCTCAAGCACGGAACCACTGATTTTTTCTTTGAGAAGGAAATATTTATTTCAAGAAAAAGCTAATCAACAAATTACGGTAAAGATCAGATCCCAACTAAATTTTAACCTAAGGTTGTTTAGGCCAACGCCCAGGAAAATCGGTACTAAAACCACATACTTTTAACAGACATTGAACGCCTAATAAACCAAGACAACTACTCGAACCTCCCAACAAGGCAAACATGGCCCGTCGTCCACCCCCATTAATGACCATACTATCCACCAAATTGTTTGTTTAGTCGTCGAGACCACCGTCGTGACCGGTCCATATCTAGCCCGCCTTTCTCCTCTTCATCAAGTCGCATTAACCTGAGTCCGGCCACTCCCCTAGGCTAAAGTCCATGTCCCCTCAATCTCTCACCGCCCACGGTCTTACTCTCCATCTTTTATAGCAACCGGCCACACGCCCACACGTACAGAGAATGCCTCCAACTGACTCACTCCAAGTTCCCCTCTCTCGACCCCACACCCTCGAACCAGCAGACCAGTAGCAACCGTATCAGAAGAAGCAACCGTATCAGGTGCATATTCCTCGCTTGAAAAGCCCAATAGCGGTGCAACAACAAGGAGATCTGACAACGGCGACCACAGAAACCCTAAACACCCCCAGTCGATACGTCGTTATGCTTCCAAACGCAAACCGGCGGGGGCCGCTACGAATGAGACCTTCACTCGACAACCTCACTGTACTTGGAGCAAGAACTTACCAGCGTCGGCGGCACCAGCAGAACATTGCAGCAGTGGCGGACAAGGGAATTCAAAACTCCTAAACCTTGCCGCTAACCTCTGTATCTGACGCCGGAAACCTAACCGACCCTCTACCCTAGCCGCCAACACCCTACCCACGCCTCCCCGTCGTAGCCCAAACCAGCTCCTGCCCCAACCAAACCTAGCCATTATTTGTCGTCGACCCCAAGCAGACGCCGCCGCCGCCTCCTTTAATGCCAAAACCTTTAACACCTTATAACGTGCACTTCGAAACAGTATTATTAATATACTATGGAACCACTAATCTTTGATAGTGAAAATTATAATATTCGGTAGAATTTGATAGTGATTTTTTGTTATTTTCTTGATATCTCTTAGTTTTTTATATAGTTCCGATTAGTATCATTTCCAGGAAAATCTCATGTGAATTGTGACTGATCAAAATATAGTGAGGTACTTGAGTCAAAGCTTTTCTCGTAAAATTGAGACTAAGTTTGGGCATTGCCATACTTAATTTGATCTACTGCATGTCTTTCAATTTCAGGTTTGGCTCTAATAGTGCATCAGACTTAAGTCTTTGATTTGGAAAACTTGTTGATTCGGCACAAAAAATTAGAAATAATTTGACCAATGACGAGGTGACATGTGGCTCACCAACTTAGTCAAAATAGTTAACAAGAGCTTGGAAAGAGCTTCGAGTGGAGCGGAAACCCAGTATACAAATAATCGGATCATCCCAGTGTCAAGATCAAGACTGTCCGATCAATCCAACACTACCTAGTCATGTCAGCCTGCCTAAGCAAGACAACCTGCTTGAGTAAGGTAGCCAACCTAAACAAGGAAGCATACCTAAACGTGTCAGTCAATCTAATCAAGACATCATAGTCAACGAATACAAGGTGAGACACATGGCTCTGACTAGAAAACATCATCACTCTCCCACATGGTTGGAGACAAATTTCGACATCTTCCTATTAATGAGTATAACCAGTAACAGAAGAAGGAATTGCCTAGCTCCTCATCATAGCTCGGGGAGCTAACCTAGCACTAGCCTGCTGGCGGGTGTAACCACCAGCAGGATAAGCAGGTGGCTGACCAAGGAGCTGACGGACGCCCGTTAGTTAATTAGCAGATCCAACAGGAAGCCGGCCAGACAAGTGAAAGCATTGGTAGTGGTTGTGGCACCACCATTTCCATCATCGTTATTTTTTTTTGGTATGATTTGGATTATGATTTTTGGATTGAATGAAACAGAGTAGGGTTTGTTGTTTGATTTGATTTTGTTTATGAAATTTTTTTTTGATTTGTTTTGGTTATAGTTTATGGTTTTGTATAAATTTTGTTATAATTTATGAAATTTGGTTTGATTTGTTATTGATGCTACCCAAAAAATTATAAGTATTTCGGCCAATGAAAATGCACCACGTGACACCCGAGCGCCATGTCACAAACAACTCTCGGAGGTGGACTCGCAGACTTGCTCCCGAACCATGGCTTCATGTACTCTAGCCCGATCCATAGCTCTGCGAATTTTTCCTTGGGCCATGGTATCACAGAACCGTTCACGATCCCTCCTTTTGGCCTCGCCAGGATTCAAAGATCGCGCGCATTCAAAAAAGAGGGAAAACAAGAGACGTCCCCGTGACATCATCCTCGTGACCTCGTCCCCGTGACATCGCCTTCGTGACCTTGTCCCTGTGACATC
>JAYMTK010003177.1:0-12624 GCA_036897405.1 Pelargonium myrrhifolium | reverse complement strand
AGATGTTATTTGAAATATTCATGTTCTTAAATATAAAATTAACTCACGTTTTAATTATTTCTAAAAAAGAAAAAATAGTCAAATTATCCCTAATGTTTTTAAGGAAAAAAAAACTTTTAGGTGACCTTATAAAGAAATTGAGTTTAAGAGATTAATGAGATAAAAGAAATGGATCAACCTATTAATTCAATAAAACGAGTATAAATGTTAAATTATGAAGTGATATGTTCTCGATGACTTGATTGAGTCTCACTCATAACTGATAACTCTTTAAACTTATATTCTTTTTATTGGGCAACTCTATCTGTACGCATTATAAATATAAATATAAAGTAGTGTGACTTTACTTATATTTATTGATTATCTTATCTTCAAATATATATATATATATAGGTGACACTGTTTTTAGTGCACTGTGCTGGGTGCTTGTATTACTTGCTAGCAGACAGATACCCCCACCAAGGGAAGACCTGGCTTGGTGCAGTGATACCCAATTTCAGAGAGACAAGCCTGTGGATCAGATACATCTCTGCCATGTACTGGTCCATCACCACCATGACCACTGTTGGCTATGGTGACATGCATGCTGTCAACACCATGGAGATGATCTTCATCATCTTCTACATGCTCTTCAACCTTGGCCTCACTGCCTACTTGATTGGCAACATGACCAATCTTGTCGTCGAAGGCACACGACGCACCATGGAATTTGTAAGTCATCTTTATATATTCACCTACTGATCAACTAAAAGCTTTACCTGATAGAACGCCACAGTACTGTATACGAAGTCTTATTTGTGTATTGGTAGCTTGTTGCTACGTACTCTAAAAGGTTTAGCTGATAGAACGTGTGACGTTTGTTTTAATGGTTGCGCGCAGAGGAATAGTATTGAGGAGGCATCGAATTTCGTGTCCCGGAATAGGCTTCCTCCTAGGTTGAAGGAGCAGATTTTGGCATATATGTGCTTGAGGTTCAAGGCAGAGAGCTTGAACCAGCAGCAACTGATAGAGCAGCTCCCGAAATCGATATGCAAGAGCATATGCCAGCAATTGTTCTTGCCAACTGTGGAGAGGGTCTATCTTTTCAAGGGGATTTCCAGGGAGATACTCTTGATATTGGTATAGTACTGCTCTACAAAACACACACATACATATATATTATATAGAATGGAAATGGAACTTTCTTGCCAATCTTGGCAATGGAAACTGATGATTCTTGAATCTTTATTCTTCAAGCTTGCTAAATCTTGAATAGTGAATATAGAACTCATATATAAAGGAGATGAAACTTTCTTGGCAATGAAAACCGATGATTCTTGAATCTTGATTCTTCAAACTTGAATTCTTGAATCTTGAATACAAAACTCGGGTATAAAGATAATGAAACTGTCTTGGCTATGAAAACTGGTGATTTTTGAATATTGACTCTTCAAACTTGGAAATCTTGAATACAAAACCCATGTGCAATGAAAGTGAAGCTTTCTTGGCAATGAAAACTGATGGTTCTTGTATCTTGATTCTTCAAGCTTGAAATATTGAATCTTGCTTATGTTCTTGAATCTTGAATAGAAAACTCATGTGTAAAGAAAATGAAACTTTCTTGGCAATCTTGGCAATGAAAACTGATGATTCTTGTATCTTGAATCTTATATCTTGATTCTGTCCTTGATTCTTGAAACTTGGAATCATGAACCTTGAATACAAAAACTCATACTGAAAAAACAAGCTGTCTTGGAAATCTTGGTGATGAAAACCGATGATTCTTGAATCTTATTTCTTGATTCTATTCTTGAATCTTGATTTTTGAGTTCATGATTCTTGATTTCTTGCTCAGGTTGCGAAGATGAAAGCTGAGTACTTGCCCCCAAGAGAGGATGTGATTATGCAGAATGAAGCTCCAGATGATGTGTACATCATTGTGTCCGGAGAGGTTGAGATGATAGATTGTGAAATGGATAAAGAGAGAATTGTTGGGACTCTGAAATCAGGGGACATGTTTGGAGAAGTTGGTGCACTATGCTCAAGGCCTCAGAGGTTCACATTCAGAACCAAGACGCTTTCGCAGCTCTTGAGGCTCAAAACCCATGACCTCATTGAAGCAATGCAGTCCAAACAAGAAGACAATGTGACCATGCTCAAGAACTTCCTTCAGGTTGGTTAAATTTTCTCTTCTCCAAGATTGGTTTTCTTGGAGCCTCTCGCTAAAGAATCCCACATTGAGAGAATGTGAAATCTATTGCCACTTGATATACTGCTTAACATCTACCTATCAGCTTAACCTTTTGGCTTGCAGTTAAGTTTAACATGGTATCAGAGTTAGGCCTCATTCCCCATTTCTTTTCGTTTCATTGAGATCTTCGGATTTATGATTTTGTTGTTATTGTTGTTGTTGTTGCCATGGAAGCATCACAAGAAGCTTAAGGATTTGAGCATTGGAGATTTGCTGATAGAGAGTGGAGAAGATGAGAGTGATCCAAACATTGCTTTCAATTTGCTCACTGTTGCAAGCACTGGAAATGCTGCTTTTCTTGATGAGCTTCTCAAGGCTAGGTTGGATCCTGACATTGGAGACTCCAAAGGAAGAACCCCATTGGTAAGTTTCTACCAAATCCCAATCGTTAAACCCTAAATCACGCGTTTGGTAAATGGGTTCTTTTTCAAAATCCTAAAAACCCATTTGAAGCTCTGACAGAAAAAGAATAGTCCAGTGCACGAGCCTCCCATCATTGTGGGGTCTAGGAAGAATCATCGACTCACGCAATCTTTTCTCTGCTTTTGCAAAGAGACTGTTTCTTGGCTTAGACTTGTTAGGAACAATATTTGACGATCTTTTGTTAGGAAACGGAACTTGAAACAACATGAGGCCTCTTCTTCTTGTTCTTGAGCTGATTATGGTTTCTTGTGATGCATATCAGCACATAGCAGCATCGAAAGGGCACGAGGATTGCGTATTAGTACTCATCAAGCACGCGTGCAACGTTCATGTTCGAGGTAATCTCATGCCCAAAACTCAAAACCAATCAAATTCTTGTTTCCACCAACATAAGTACTAATGTTTTGTCTGATACACAGACATGAATGGCAACACTGCATTGTGGGAAGCTATAGCCTCAAAGCACCATTCCATATTCAGAATCCTCTACCACTGTGCAGCCATTACTGATCCTCACACTGCTGGTGACCTTTTGTGCACTGCTGCAAGAAGAAATGACATTCCTGTCATGAAGGAGCTCTTGAAACATGGACTGAGCATCGACTCAAGAGACCGCCATGGACTCACAGCAATCCAAGCTGCCATGGCAGAGAACCATGTGGAGATGGTGAAGATGCTGGTCTTGAATGGAGCAGACATTGTCAACGCGAACACGTATGATTTTCCCTCGAAAACATTGAATGAAATGCTGGAGAAGCGCGAAGTTGGGCACAGAATCACAGTTCTTGACACATCAGTGAATGAAGAGCTATTAAGAGGAAGTGAAGAGGAACATGAATCCAATTGGGGAAGGTGTAACTATAGGCCACTACAAGACCCCAGAGTGAGCATCTATAGAGGCCATAGCAGAGAAGCTGGGAGGCTCATTAGGTTGCCAAAATCACTTGAGGAGCTCAAGAGAATTGCAGGTACATTTTGGATCTCTATCAGAATATATAGTAACACCAAAACTTGTTGTGAACTTTTTTTCATTTTCTGATAACAGGTGAAAAGTTTGGGTTTGATGCAAGAAATGCTGTGGTAACAGATGAGGAAGGGTCAGAAATTGACTCCATTGAAGTGATTAGAGATAATGATAAGCTTTTCATAGTGGAAGAACCAACTTCCCTATTATAATCAAAGATTTTGGGATACTTGAGATTGTTGAAGTGTACAAATATGTGTTGATCTCACTAGAAACAGTGTTTGGTATATAATATGTTGAATTTGGGTTGAGGATCTTGATTTCTACTAACATTATGGAACATGATAGATAATAAGATTGATATTATTGGTACCAAAAATACAATATATGCAATGCAATCTCATGAAGTTGACAATTCAAATCAACCCAAATAATGAAAAAACTTACTTGATTGATGTCCTTTGAGCACAACTCAGCTGAACAGCTTCTTATGCCAATCATGAAGAAACCACATATTCTGTGGATTCTAGTGCTTGGTGTGGCATGCACAACAATTTTCAATGTAACCTTACTAGCTAACTAGCTCTGTAATAGATTGTGTACTCTAAAAACTTTCAACACATAGTTGATTAGTACTTAACATTCTAACAACTTTTCTTCTGCCTATCAAGGACTATATACAATCATGACAGCAAGAAGTGAACCTTTTTTTTCCTTCCCTTTTGTTCCTTCTTGATGAATAGCCTCTAAACAAATTTAATCACTCTTTGCCTTAGTGCTTGTTTGGGACTACTTGGCTCCTGCAGACCTAAATGTCTATAGACATTAAAGTATTGAACCAAAAGACATTTAGATGTTGGAGCAAAGAATAATTCCTTCCAGGCATTGGAGCTTCATAGGAGGTCTGGTAGGAGGTTTCTTTATAGGAGGTTGGAGGCTCTTGCACCGGCTCCTGCAGCTCATGTGGGTATTGTATTCCTAAATTTACTCATAATTTGATCATGCAGACATTTAAAGTAGACAACTCAAACAAACTCTTAGTACCTTAGACTTACCCTTAAAATATTGGAGATTTGGAGGTCCAAATGAGGTTTGGTAGGAGGTTTCTCTACAAGAGGTTGGAGACTCCTGCATCAGCTCCTGTGAGTATTTTATTTTCAGTTTCACTCCTAATTTGATCTTTATAGAGATTTGAAGTAGACAACTCAAACAAGACTTTAATATGTTAGACCACGTTGCAACTTGAACTTGAGGGTTGTAGAGGGGAAATTAGTCAAATGGGTACATGTAGTGAGAGAATATTGTAATATTCTTATTGAATGCCTAAAATGGAATGTTAGGTCTCAAAGATAAAGAAACTTCAAAGCACAAAAACACATCATTCATTTCACTATAAAATAATCAAAGACAGATTATACAAAAAAAATTATGTTTACCAAGAAACCTAAAAGGTTGAGTGGAAGTGAAGTGAAAAGAAATTGGTAGAAAAGCAAAGCCTAAGAGCAATCAAATGAAAAGAGGAACCAAATCAAAATGGAAGAATGAGAAGAAGAATCAGAGTCAAAGTAGTCAAACTTTTTAGCCCCAAGAAGCATAACCCAACATAATTTTATAGAGTAAAAAAGAAAGTTCCATAAAAAGCTGCAAAGTTCTTCATTTTTGCTTTCAAATTTTCATGATATAATATACTGAGAATTTACTGTCAAGTGTCAACTAATTAGACAACTCATGAATAATTTTCCTTCCCATGCATCTTTTCTTTTCTTTTCCTTTTTTTTCTTTTCTTTTCTTTTCTCTCTCATTTTCTTTCTGCCTATTAAGCAATGAGTAGAGAAGATTCCCAATCATCCCCTCCACTGTAAAGGAAACACCCATAATTGCACCAACAAACAATCTTTTTCACCATATAGGAACCTGAGCTCCTAAGCTACTCTTCACTTCACTTCTCTTCATATACACTTATCTTCCAACAAACACAATATCTATCAATCTCCATCACCTTTTCTTTTTTCCTCTAACCCCAAACACATCCACAATCTTTTTCATTTCTTTGCTTATAGTTGCATGAATATGGATCCATCATGCACCACCACAAGTTCTGTCACAAGTTTCTACAACTTCCTCACTAGAGGCCTAGATGATCTCAACCACTCTTTTCTCTGCCACAACTTCATGTCAATTCAGTTTCTCCAACAAGTCCTCTGCTCCCTCAGGTCCTTCCATTCCCAACTCACCATCTTGGTCCAAAAGCTTCACCTCCCTGCAGGAGAGAAATGGCTAGATGAGTACATGGATGAGAGCTCAAGGCTTTGGGAGGCATGTCATGTGCTCAAATCTAGCATTTCTGGTATGGAAAGCTACTACTCTTCTGCTACCAACATAGCTTCCTCCATTGATGGTTACAACATTTTGAGCACACAACATTCTAGCCAGGTTAAGCCAATTCTTTGCTTACTTTATTACATGAATTAGCATCTAGTATTGTTAACGTATCCCACATAAAAAGAATGTGAAATTCGCTACCATTTGATACTATCAACTTAAACTTTTGAGTTGGAATTATAAGCTTAACATGTCATCAGAGTTGTTAGAGTTGTTTTAGTTGTGGCCTAGTGACCCGTTTTTGTTGTCTTCCTTCTTGGTCCACGTGCAAGGTCTGTTCTATTTTCCTGCCTGCGCATAACAAGTAACATCGATAAACAAAAGCTAAAAAATGATTGAACTCTCCACCTATCAGTTTAAGCTTTTGGGTTAGAGTTGAGTTTACCATGATAAGAGTTGGTTTTGGTTTGTCGTCTTCCTTCTTGATCCACGTGCAGGGTCTGTTGAACTTATCAGTTTAAGCTTTTGGTTATCAAGTACTATCAATGAATTGTTATCTAATATTGGTTTCAGGTGATCAGAGCAATAAACATTTGCCAGAGAGAAATAGTGGGTTTGGAAGAGGACAACAAGAACATGATGGAAACAAGGATTCAGCCACTGTCACTAGGGCTTGATCATGATGAGACAGTGGTCTTAATGGAGTCCAAGTTCAATGGGTTCAATGGTTTTAGAGGAGCTCTCTATGCAATGAGGAATGTGAGCTCATTGCTCCTAATGATCCTCCTTGGTGGCCTTGTGTATTGCTGGCCTGAGTCAAGGTTTCTCCAAGAAGGTGCTCATGAGGGACATGTGGTGTTTGGCTCAGGATTCATGGTCTCAATGGCAAGACTGCAAAAAAGAGTGGCAAATGAAATAGATGGGCAACCAGGAATCTTGCTTTTTGAGTTCCAGAAAGCAAGAATTGCCATGGAAGAGCTCAAGGTGGAGCTGGAGAGAGGTGTGGAGTATGGAGAAGGAGCAGAGATCCAAGACAGAGTGGAGAGCTTGAAAAGTTGCTTTGGGGTGTTGAGGTGTGGAGCTGAGACCATAATTGGGCAGCTTGATGATTTCTTTGATGAAATAGTTGAAGGGAGGAAGAAACTTTTGGACATGTGCACTCATAGGTAGAGAGAGAGAGAGAGAGAGAGAGAAATGTGCAGCAATAGGTAGAGAGAGAGAGAGAAGTGGAAAAGAAGTGTCAAATATTTAAATTTTCAGTACCTTAAAGATGCATTAGTGACACTAGTATCTTATCTTTAAAATTTAAATATCTGTCTTGATTTTTCTTTCTTGGTGTTAATTACAATTTCTACCAGTTTCCTACTTTCCTCTAGAAACCCATCTGTTGTTTTTGCAGTAAAAATAGTGTTTTGATTCTTGAAGCACTCATTGGATGCAACTTTCTCAGAAAGGAAAAAAAGAGAATGTGATTCTTGCTTTGAAGAGAGGCATCATTACTGTATCCCAAGATAAGGAACCAGATGGAGAATATTTGGATTGCCAGTGTAGCTTCAAAGGAAAGCAAGAACTTTCAATCCTCATCAAGGACAGATTCTTCTCTAATGCAAGAAAAACAAAATTGTTTTAAATGATGCTTCATGTTTGCCAGCTAAAAGCACCAAAATTTTCTGAACAAATAAGCCAAAGTGCTAATTTTATTTTTGCAAGATTTGTCTGGGTTTCCACAAATTTTTAGAAATATTTTTTTTTTTATCATTGACATTAAATGAAAAATATTTCATTTTGGTCATCTATTTTGTTCTAAATTTGTGCCCAAATTGACTTTGAGGAATATAGGTACTCTTACCCTAAAAAGATCACCCCTCTCGTTTATGTATTACTATAGTCTCCAAACTATCAATATTGTTCTGAAATGGCTCCGCGACTATGCAAATTAATTTGAAATTAGTTCATTTCATAACTACGCTATTAAATTAAGCAGACATGATTTTTTCAACCAAAAAAAATAAAAACGAGTTGATAACATGACGTCCACGTGAAAATTACTAAGCACAAGTTGTTGGAACAAACACACCGATGCACATGCAGAGGAACAATGTCGTATTTTATGAAAAACAAAATAATATTACAACAAGAACGTCATATCATTGCTGCGAGGACACCAATCATCATATCGTTTTTCTTTTTAAAGTTAAATTTAATGTCACGGCACATTCACGAATTGGGATAATTGAAAACAATTTTGCATAGCTGTGATATCAAATTGAAACAACAATATGGATGGTTTGAATCAATTTGAAACAAAATGGATAGTTTGAGGACCAAGATAAAATATTTTCCATGCCAAACTAGTTGTATTTCAGATTTTGAATAGGGAACTACATTTTTAACTGTTAATGAGAATATAGATTAATGATTATACAGGAATAGGTTAAGACAATGACTTTAATAATGGACTGAACCATAAAGCTTCTAATCAAGAAATGACACATTTGTAACAAAAATAGCAAATCTTATTCTCTATTAAAAGGGTAAAAAAGAATGATAATGCCTTAAAAAGGGAAATATGCCACCTGCCCACAAGACAAGATGGGAAAAACACTAAACAATGTCAATGACAGAAAATTCTCAATTAGAATGGAAATGTTAATAAACTATGTGGGTCATACTTTACTTTACTAAATTGGTCTCTTTACATCAGATCAACTCAACTTTGCCATCAAAAAACACAAAGTGAACAAGACAATCAAATTTAGCATAGCCAACAGATAAAATAAGACTAGTAAAATGCAAGTCATTATCAACTCTATGTAGTGGCACTTAAGTGGGAAGAAGAAAATGAGGCATCAATTAAGATTCTCTTCAATCTACTTTGGTTTTTTGTTTATTGTAGTTTTGTGGGAGTTTCAATAACATATCTTGCAGCAATTTCATAGAGATCCTATAGAGTTGTGATAGTAAATGAATAATCATACCAGTTGTACAACAATGATGGAAATGTGGACCATACACAGAGATACAAGGACACAATAAAATAAATACAAAGAGGACTCAGAGGAGATAGGACAACAAGAGGGAGAGAGATTCCTGGTTTTGCTTTTTCTAGAAATTGAAAAGCAATTTATGTATCTTAACAAGACATTTTTGTTTGTTTGATTCTTGTGTGGTTTTAGGCTTTGCAGTTCTCGATGATGAAAAGTTGCCTAAAAAGCCTCTGCTCTCTATATTTCTTATAAGAAATTCACCATTTCCACTCTCTATGCAATGCAAGAGAGTGAAATCATGGTTTCTTGAATGTACAAATAGTGACTCGTAATGACTAATGATGACCAAGAATAAGATTTTATAAGAACAAGGTAAAAGCCCAACCGGACAATACAAATGTACTTAAGATAATCAAAATCGACACTGTACACATAACCAACTGGAAGAACCAATATTAGAGACCCAAATAGGGCTCAGGGGTCGTCACGAATACATGAGACCATTATTCCAAAAAAAAATGGATAGTGTATCATTACTGTTTTCTAACTTTTTTGAACAATTTAAGGTGAGGGCACACTCTGAATGCCAAGGCCCTTAATTATTTCTTCGTTTCGCCGTGATTATGGACCAGACTCGAACAACAGACCTCAAAGGTTGGCAACTACAAAACTGAATAACAAAGACGCACGGACGAAGGCTACTCTCTAAGGTAATTTGAATGATAGAATTTGGATTCTTTACCATGTACAATAGTAGTCTTTCTGCAAGGTTGCCATCAATTTTTACATCTTCTAAGCCCATTGAAATGTCAAAAACCTGGCATAGCAAACTGAGTAGCAAACACTTCTACTCGGGCCCGCAAATCAACAATATCTCTATTACTTTGGAGACCTTTTAGGAACGCCTTCTGCATCTTCCCATGCTCTCTCAGTACCATACTGGCGATATGAGCAGCCCTGAGAAGAAAGTCCGCAATGGTGTCAAAATCGGACTCCAGACAACCTCTTGACGTCATAGCAGGAGTACCTGAGAGAAAGAGGATGAAAAGTATCTCAACTGCTCAAACCATCCTTTAAAATTACTAGGTCAAGAGAGTTGTAGATTGGTACAATGAAATTCTTACTCACCAATCCTTACTCCTCCCGGCGTAATGGTACCATTGTCACCAAAAATAGCAATTTTGTTGAGAGTAATATGACACATCTCACAGACCTTCTCGTAATTTTTACCTATAAAATTATGAGCAACAAAGAAAAGGTTAATCAACTACAAATAGTGGTCAAATCCGAAAGCATCATATGCAGGAAAAATACTCCAAACACAACACTATCCATTAGAAATCATTCTGTGACAAAACAAAAGAGATGCTAGTCTGCTGCATATTCACATATAACATCATTATTCTAGTTCAAGTAATTGGAGGCATTACAGAAAGACACAAGCAAGATCACTCTTACAACCAAAAGGAATCGCTACAATGATTAGGTAACATTTTCAACCAATGGCATCTGGAAAATAATAATTTCCTCGTTAAAATGATTCGCCAATAGGCAAAGAAGCATTCTTATTTCCAATCGGGTATCAAAATGCACTTTCAGCACTTACATATTAAATGAAGTGAAAAGTATAAGCAACATGAAATCACTGTAGTGAATAAATAAAAAGGACCATTTATATCAGGATCAGGAACAGGAACACAAATGAAAGTATCAGACTTTTTCGCATTGACCAAGCATCCAATGTCTTTTCACCACAGCATTTTGAATATAGAACCTAGGACATATATAGTACCATTTCTAATTTTTGCAGCTTCCAGATAAAAAAATTTCTCCAAACAACCAATTCAGAGGCCCCAGTTTTACATTTTTCCTTAACTGCAAAAGAGGCTCCACTTTACTCAAAGAAAGCCTTTAACAAGACCATCCATCTCTATCAAACCTCCACTTCACATTGACAGCTGATTCTTTTTAACTCATAAGATGAAATTTAACTTCTTTTAGGGATGCAACATTCCACTGCCACACCTTCCAGAACACAACTTCAACGCATCCACATAATAGAGGTTTCAGGGATGAAAGTCAAATCTAATATCATATCAAATGCAGAAACAATGCCCTGGCCACATTTCTCACCTCAGCTCTAAAGTCCCTCTTAAAAGCTTGAAGGGGGCATTGATTGTATCAAACTCGGTATTCAAGTTATTTATTGAACAAAAATATATAATAGTTCCATGCATAATAGTACCAGTAATTCAATACCTGTTAATCCAAGAGGCCTCAGATCCCATAGTATCAAATGGTTGTCAGAGCCTCCAGTCACTAGTCTGCATTTTCTTCTCAATAAAGCAGATACTAAGGCCTGAGCATTTTTCTTCACCTGCTGCATATATGCTTTGTACTCGGGAGTAGCCACTTGTTTTAAGGCTATGGCAAGAGCAGCAGTATGATTATTATGTGGCCCTCCTTGCAATGATGGAAAAACAGCAAAATTTATCTTTTCTTCAAAGTCGTAGTCGTCACTTTCATCTCCTTGATTTAAAAGAATACCTCTCTTCCTTGGCTTTTTACCCTTCCTATAAAAAATTATACCTCCTCTAGGACCACGAAGACTTTTATGAGTTGTTGAGGTAACAATGTCACAATAGTCAAATGGGTTAACACATTCCTGTAAGAAAATCAATTAAACATGTTATTTGGAAAGCTTTAGACTACCTTACACTTAAAATTAAATAATTGCCTTCAACCTGTTCAACGGAATCAATGCATCACAAAAATGCAATTTCAGATGACCTAGCATCATATCCTTCTAGAGAAGACTATTTTAGTAGGTGTAGGCATTATGAAAGAGGAAGATTGAACTGTACATAACAAATATATATATACACACACACACACACACATAACAAATGTTGAATAACAGTGGAATCAGACTTGTATTTCCTTTCTTTTGATAAGCAATTGTCACCGCAAGTATGAGGATAGAAACTAGCTCCCTGAAACTTATTCTTTCCATTCATTAATTCAATTTTAGTATTGTTTTAAATTTTAATAGCCCACCATAATAGAGAATCCATTCTCAGCTAAATTCTACTCATTCTAAACTTCGAGTTAAATACAATTTCAACAGATGAAAACCAAAGACTCAAGTAAGTGTTGTCTTAATGACCCGTCATCATTCAACCAGAAGCCCAAAGCATTGTAAAGTTCGAGTTTAATCAGATGACTACAAGTCAACAGGTTACACCCAAATTCACATAAATTCCACCACTATATGCATACCAAAGAGATCAACAGAGAGAAGGTACAAGACATATATACATATGTACAAATAATCGAAGTCTACTATGCACAGAAACAAAGTCAAGGAAATGAAAACCAAGAGCAGAGCACAAACCAACAATGTGAGATACAAAACTTGAACTTTAAACAACCACTTAAGCACACCTTAGCTGCAATAAGACCACTAACTTGAGCCATATCACACATCAACACCGCACCGCACTTGTCTGCAATCTGTCTAAACCTAGCATAATCCCATTCCCGCGGGTACGAGCTCCCACCACAAATAAGTATTTTTGGGCGAAAATCAAGAGCCCTTTCCTCAAGCTTATCATAATCTATGTACCCAGTTTGTAGATTAACCTTGTATGGCAAGCTCTCAAAGAAAATGGATGCCCCTGACACCTTCCTCCCATTGG
>JAYMTK010003176.1:0-12625 GCA_036897405.1 Pelargonium myrrhifolium | reverse complement strand
TTGTGGGAACGGAGCGACCCGTCCGGATTTATGATTTTAAATGAGGTGTCATCACCTTATTGGTTTAACTGATATAACTTTATATCAGTCAACTGATATACAATACTCTCTTTTTAAACGTAATCGAAGTTCATATTCTAATAAGTTAAAAAGTACCCTGTCGTCGGAGAAACAATCACATCCGCCTTGGCGAATATGTTCATATGAAACTGCATTTGCCGGTTCCTAAACATACAAAACGCGCAAGTCTTCAGATACTATCTCATGGCACGAAAATTACTAGCCCGAACTATGCAGAAAAGTACCTGATTTTCTGAGCCTTTACATACTCCTTCGCATTGAAAGCGCCATATACGCAAAGTGCCACTCTCACGTCCCATCCCAACTCTGCATAGTTCCTGTTTCACAGATCTTCTCGTGTCAGCGTCAAAATTTCACATTTTTAAACAAAGGAATAACGGTCAAATAGGTCCCTGAACCTGAAAAACTCACCATTTTAGTCCATGAACTTTGATATTGTTGGTCAATTTAGTCATTGATGTTAGTTTGGATTAACTGCTCCGATAGAGATGCTGACGTGGCGATGACTAAATTAACGGAGCAGTTAACCCAAACTAACGAAAAGGATAAATTGACCCACAATATCAAAGTTCAAGGACCTAAGTGGTTTATTCACAGTTCAGGGACTAAAAAGGTGAGTTTTCACAAGTTCAGGGATCTGTTTGACCATTATTCCTTAAACAAAAGTATTGTACAATGTGACTGCTAGAAACGACGTACAACTTTTCTAGGTGAGAACTAAGCGAAGTGCTGCACTCGGACCCAATCGTCAAATAATGCGCGAGGCGCATTGCTTCTATATCCGGTATAGTCACTTCCAAAGTCTTGAAAACAAGAAAATCTTGAAATGTTAGCTTTTCTTCCAAGAAGTAACATTTCTTGAGAGAATTTGATTTATTTTTTTGTACCTCCCATCCATAGTTCTTGTAGAGCATGTTCAGAGCATGAGAACAACATTCTCTGACCTCGTCATTGCAGTCGTTGAACCACTACTTGACCCAAACAGGGATCGAAAATAGAGTAATCAATAAAAAGAACCCGATATGATCATAAGATACGTATAAAATATCAAGAAACGAGTTCTTTACCTCTCCATACTTTGCTAAACGAACGTTAGACGAAGGTTTCGGGGACTTCAACAAGGGAAGATACACATTCGGCTGCAAGAAATGAAATTTTCTCAAACTTATGTACTCAAGAAGATATCGAAACATCGTAGAAATGTCGGATAGAGTCTCACCAATGGAGCTGAGGGCTCGTGCTGTGGAAGTTGTCCGCTAATAGCTGCGTATCTGAAACAAAAAAAAAACACATCGTAGAAGATCAAGAAACGAAACTTGCGCGATCAAGAACCGTTGAAAATCTTGGAAGTTAAAGATCAAGAAGCTCAAGAAACGAAACTTACACTATAAATGCATCTTCGATCGTTCCTGCTAGAATCCCTACCATCCCGACCGTCCAATTTAGGGGAAGAACACTGAAAAGAAGCAAATTTATTGAATAACGAGCAAATAGCGAGCAAAAAATCCATTATGTGATGGAACTGTGACAAAACTGTCCATGTTGTCACAAATGATTGCGACAGAAAAGTCGGTCACATATTCTGATAAAAATCTATAACTGCGATGAAAAACATGATTTCTGTAACATATTTTCATCACAGTTCACAATTTTTTTTGTAGTGTGTAGTGATCAGATGCGAAACTCGCTAATAATTAGTCCTTACCCAGAATGAGGAACGCGCCCAAAAGTCGGTTTTAACCCTACAACACCGCAAAGAGCTGCAGGCATTCTCACAGATCCTAAGCAAACAACATTGCAAAATGAAACCTATATCAGTATCTACATAATATGTATACAAATGACAAGAACCCGAAGGCCCGTTTAGTCGCAAAAAACAGTTTTCATTTTTCAAGAGAAATACTCCATAACTAAACAGACCCTAAATTTTGCTTAAGAAGTAACGAATGATCCTCGAGCAATCGTAAGAAAATGTTACCTCCTCCATCGACACCAAGTGCTGCAGGACAAAGTCCTGCAGACACTACTGCAGCGGATCCACTGGAGGATCCGCCGGCGATCTTTGTCCGGTCATACGGGTTTCTTGCAGACCTAAAGTTGTTACAAAATGTCAATCAATACATGGATTTACAAGAAGCTTATATAAAAACAAAGGTTTTAATACTTTGAAGGTCTACGATCTATTGAAAAGTCACCTGTCAGGTCCTCCAACTAAATATTAACCACACCAGTCCCAAAACTGTGTGATAATTAGTTAAGTGGGTCCAGCCATTAGTTTGACTAATTGACCTGCTCAGTTATTCAAACTAATGGTTGGACCAGTTTAGCCAATTATCACATAGTTTGGAGACTGCTGGCCAAGTGGGTCCAACCATTAGTTTGACTACCAGATCCACTCAGTTAGTCAAACTAACGATTGGACCCACTCAGCCAATTATCACATAGTTTGGGGACTACTGACCAAGTGGGTCCAGCCATTAGTTTGACTACCCAGACCCACTCAATTAGTCAAACTAACTGTTGGACCCACTCGGCCAATTATCACATAGTTTGGGGTCTGCTGGCCAAGTGGGTCCAACCATTAGTTTGACTAACTGACCCACTCAGTTAGTCAAACTAACTGTTGGACCCACTCGGCCAACTATCACATAGTTTGGGGACTACTAGCCAAGTGGGTCCAACCATTGGTTTGACTAACTAACTAACTCAGTTAGTCAAACTAACGATTGGACCCACTCGACCAATTATCACATAGTCTGGAGACTATAGTAGTTAATATTTACTTCGAGGACCTGGGTAGCGACTTTTCAGTAGATCAGAGACTCTCAAAGGTACTAAAACCGAAAACAAATTATATGAAAGTAACATGTTGATTTAGTACCCATAATGTGGATTGATCCCACTAGTTCCTGCTCCAAGCTCATGCATATTGGTTTTGCCAACAAGTATAGCTCCACATTGTCTAAGGCGCATAACACATGCTGCATCACCTTTGCATTGCCTAAATTTATGCAACCATTTAGTACCTCCTGTTCAAAAACCCGTATCGGACTAGTTAGTACTTTATTCGTCGGGTTTGAATCAAGAAATCAGTCTGCGAAATACCTGTTGTTGGATATGGAGAACAATCAATTTCGTCTTTGATAGCGATCGGAACTCCATCTAGAGCCGAAATGGGTTCTCCTGAAGAGTTTCATAGTGACCGTATCAAGAAGATTAGCAAAAACTCGAGGAAAGTGTAACATCGATGCAACTCTTATTGAAAATGACAGTCGAAGAACAGTGAACGGAGAAAACTTTAGTTTTGTCTTAGCAACTCAGAAAGTTGAGCTAAAATACAAAGAAGTTGTGCACCAGCTATTCATATCTCGGAAATAAACAAAAATAATAATAAAATGATCAAAATGCCCTCCAAATGGATTATAAATAGCGGGTGTGCATATCAAGAAGATTAGCAAAAACTACGAGAAAGATGCAACAACGAAGCAACTCTTATTGAAAATAACAGTCGAACTAAAATACAATGATATTGTGCACCAACTATTCATATCTCGGAAATAAACAAAAAGAATAATAAAATGACCAAAACGTCCTCCAAAATGGATTATAAATAACGGATGTGCATATCAAGAAGATTAGCAAAAACTACGAGAAAGATGTAACATCGATGCAACTCTTATTGAAAATGATTGTCGAAGAACAATGAGCGAAGAAAACTTTTAGTTTTCTTAGCAACTCAAAAAGTTGAGCTAAAATACAAAAAAGTGTGCACCAAATGTTCATAATAATAAAATGACCAAAACGCCCTCCGAAATGGATTATAAATAGTGGGTGTGGAGCTTTTTTTGGGTTCTTAGCTTATGATTTGATATTTCAAATTGTACTTTTTTTTTATTACTGTCATTTTCAATAAAAGTTGCATCACAAACACGAGTACATACCTCTTTCATAGCGGAGGGTTGACTCGGTAGCTTGCCTTAAAATATCTTCACTATCATAGCTAATAAACAATGACATATCCATTGGAGGACTCGAAGATTTTCGAACCGCAGCTATAAATTGCTCCGCAACCTATTTTAACAACAAAAATAAATAAATAAACAGAGCTGACAATTTAAATCAGAACGTTTTTCAAGTTTGTTCGACGAGTTTGGTCTTTTCAACCTAAAACACGAATTGTCAGCTCTATATTGATAGTGCTAACAATTTGTGCGTTGTTCGTGTCGTGTTAAAAGTTGATTGTGTACGTCGCACGATCATGTCAAGTTCACAGCAACAACTGTAGCTGACAATTTGGACCTGAACGTACAAACAATTTGGTGGACGAGTTTGGTCTTTTCAATCTGAAACTCGAATTGTCAGATCTACGTAGATAGAGCCAACAATTTGTACGTTTCTCGTGTCATGATGAAGGTTAATTGTGTGTTGAACGACTGAACACAAACACGACACGTTTAACACAATAACTAAGTGGGCCGAGTTGACACGATTCAACACATTCTACCCAAAAGAGCCTACATGTCTAGGGCTGTTCATTTGACCCGGCCCGACCAGGACCGGACCGGACCGGGCCCAGACCGACCCGGAGGAAATTTCACGGCCACTAACCCGGACCGGCCATACACTGGGTCCAACCTGGACCGGACCGGAAACCCGGTGGACCGGACCAGTCTTGGCCTGTATGGTCCGGTCCGGCCGGATGATTTCTTTTTTTAATATTATATATATTAAATGTAATTTAAATTCCATATATTTTATTAGACACCGGTCTGGGTCTGGCCGGGTTTGGACCGGACCGGACCGAAGAAGAAAGGTGAAGGATCAGACCGGATGAGCCCGGTCCGGTCTAAAATGGACAGCCCTATACATGTCGTGTGTGTTTTGGATCCCAACACTAACATTACACGGTTACTAGACGTGTTGGGTTCTTAAACACAACACATTTGCAAAACGTGCGAGTCCTGACACGTTAATTTTGTATCATGTGTCATGTTACGACACAAACTGTCTCTAGCTGTTGGATTGTGGATGCTACAAAAATGTGTACCATGTAAGGAGTAATTTTTCCTGAATGATAGGCTCTTGAATAATCCATTATAGTCCATCGGCGAAAATGAGGTTTCATTCCATTTACTATGTTGTCTGAATAAAATGGTAGACATGTCACAGCCTCTTGAACCTTTTCAGGTGGTGATGAATCAGAATTTGTACATATAACATCCTTTTCTTCAATGTCTACCACAATGAAAAATCACAACTTTTAGTATACACAACTAAGTTAAAGATTAGGGTAAAATGTATATCAGTTGCAACTTAACAAAGCCAATGAGTTGATGACACCTCATTTAAAATCACTTATACCCATCCAAGTGAATTTGGGGGAGCGGAACGACCCGTCCAGATCCATGATTTTAAATGAGGTGTCATCACCTTATTAGTGCAACTGATATAACTTTATATCAGTCAACTGATATACATTAAACCCTAAAGATTATTAGGAAAAAAAAATTCAATTTGGTCACTCAATAAAGAAAATAAAAAATATATAAAAAAAATACCTTCAAAGGGATGCAATGGGACAAAAAGAGGAGGATCCTCAATCTCAGCATTTGAAACAAGCTGCAATTAGTTCAAAGAAGAGGGTCATTTTCGTAAATTCAAGCGGTAATTGAACATGAACTCTCTGTACTTTAACGTTTTGCACATGAATACCCTAAAGCTTTATTTTAACTTTTGACTACCATATACTTTACACGTTTTGCACATGATTTTGCTTGATTTTTGAGTTTTCAAGCGGATTTTTGAAAATTATGGCAAGCGTATGAAGTTTCCGGAGAGTTTTTAATTTTTCCGGCGAGTTTTTGCAGTTTCCGTCGATAATTGGTCGCCGAAAATTTCAAACATTCATGTGTTCATGAATGTTGAAGAATGAAAAAATGAGTATTTCCGAAAAAAATTTAGATTATGTGCATGGCACATGATAAAAAAAAGGAATATTCTGTTAAAAAAAGGAATATTCCGTGACGGAGAGGCCCTCGACATAGTACAGGGTAGTTAAAAGTTAAAATAAAACTTTAGGATATTTATATGCAAAACGTGTAAAGCACACGGGGTTCATGTGCAATTACCCCTAGATTTTGTTAGAGCTGATAATTCGAATTTGGGGTATTTTTGAGATGGGAAGACACAACCCAACCTCGAAAAGAAAGTGGGTTGCGGATCAAATTTTGGGTTTTGCGTGTAAAATATACAGGCTCGCACGAGTTTTCCCAACCCAAAAATTGAACGAGAGTCTATTCTATCAACTCGAAGTCTCAAACCGGTAAAAAAGTGGATGGAGTTGAAAAGACCCAACCAAACTAAAAATTAATCAGGTCTATCTTATGCAACTCGAACTCGTACTCGTAAATAGTTGGATGGGGTCAGATTTTGGGTTTTGTGCGTAAACTACACGTGTCGTGCGGGTTTGTTTGTCGCAAACACTGAAAATGTCTATTCTATGCAACTCAAGTCCGTAAAAATGTGGATCGAATTTCGGGTGCCGTGGATTTGGGTCCACATATCTAATTCTAGACAAGATGGTACAAAAAATTTGGTGGCTAGTTTTGAATTTTGGGACCCCTATAACAACTTGGTTTCTTGGACATGCCTTCAATGCTATTGTGATATGAGACCCAACCCAACACATGCTCCTGTATGGGCCACACATTATGGCCATAAACTTTAAATCTTGAACTCAAGAAACATACAATGTTGTGGAAAGTGAAATGTCAAAATTGCACCTAATTGTCTAACTTATTTGCCAACCTTTTAAAGTGCATTCATGGCATTGAAAATTGTAATAGCTAACAAATTGATGAAAAAAAGATTAATGTAGATATGGAAATTCAGGACCCAAACCTAAACGGGTCGGGAAAAACTCAAGTATTCGTATTTTACAACTTTTCATTGGTTCTGTAAATTTTTACTGGAAATTTAAGATTGGCAGAAGAAATTTCGACAAAAACAAGTGCATTTCTAAATTTATGATTTTTCACCTATGACAAATTCAAAATGAGAAATGAGATAACTAAAAAATCTATAAACATCAAGACACAACTCACCAAAAAATATTATCGGAAAATTGCACGACATTATATCAAAAATAACCCTAGTCGAAGACAAGAAGACAATAACATATTTTTCCTTTGTTTTGGGGATTTTTTGCATTTGTATTGCTTTTATTTGAAAATGATACGTGTTATTTTATGAGTTTATAACGGTTTTCAACCAATTTTTAAAGTAAAAACCACAAGTTTTACTAGTGCAAGAGTAACGATTAAATTTTTAAACGGTTCAATGTTATAAATTTTTCAACTCGAATTTAAATACTAAACTCAAAAAAAAAAAAAAAAAAATGTAGTGGGTCAAATCCATTACATACTTTGCACCTAACACAATGCCAAACTTTAAAGTGCATTCATGACATTAGCAAACAAATTGAACAAAAAGTTGCAATATATTTTAGGTAATGCCATCAAAATACACAAGCATTTTGGGGTTTTGATTCACCAACTGATATAGTAACTTTGCAAATTAAAGATTTTGAAGATTTTGAGCCTAAAAAAAGGTATGTAACCACTTTCAACACCTCAATGAGCATTGACCATAAACATACCGATCAACGAAAAATTATTATATGTTCTAAAATAAGTGTCTTTTTCATAATAATAAAATTATTTCAAAGTTAGTGTCGTTTTATAGTTTGTAGATAAAAATGCGCGCGCTTGATATTTCAGTTACGCTATTTTATATTCTCGAATACGTTACATAGTAGTAGCAAATGCAAAAACCAACATGAAAAAGTTGTGTACCTTGTGAATTAAGTTATCGTCCTTCAAAATGTAGAGCATGATTGCTCCAATGATCCGCGACTCCAGAAACCACGCAAAGATTTTAACCAGAAATCCAGCCATTCGTGGGGCTAGTAGCGAGAAAACGCAACAAACAAAAACAATTTAGCATCGTCACAAGTTTAATATCAGTAGAGGTGATAGTTTGAACTTCGAGTTAATTATCTACAATATTAAATTAAATAGGGTTTAATGTATATCAGTTACACTAATACGGTGGTGACACCTCATTTAAAATTATGGACCCGGACGGGTCGCTCCGCTCCCCCAAATTCACTTGGGTGGGTATAAGTGATTTTAAATGAGGTGTCATCACTGCATTGGCTTTGTTAAGTTGCAACTGATATAACTTTATATCAGTCAACTGATATACATTTGACCCAATTAAATATGCCTTAAAATGAAAATAAAAATTGAGTTTACCTTAGTGAGGTTAATTATGTCATTTTACATGACATTTTATTTTGTGTGGATTTCTTTTAGAAATGAGTAGTACACTAAACACATTAATTAGTAAGAAAATGGTACATGAAATATAACTAACAAATTCAAATTTATTAAAGATCTTCTGCAGATTTTCAAGGATAAGTTATTTAAAAAAAAAAAAAAAAGCAGAATCAATAAATACACTGTGTAAAGTGTAATTTTCATTTAGTACTATTGGTCTCAACTTTCAAGAAACATTTACTATCATTTCTCTGATTCCTTGGAACTAAACTTCAATTTGTCACTCATAAAAATAGCTGGCAATTTTAGGTTCTCAAACTGGAAAAAAAATATCGGTAGATTTCAGGTTTGAATTGTCAATTTTAAATCACTCCAAAACATTCATTATTTTCGAGAGTTCTGCTATGAAATGTTTCGATTCTTGCAAGAAACATTGACTTAGCAATCAAGAAAAAAAAACTAAATTTTCTATAACTGTCTTGTGATCGCTCTGAAGCTTACAGTTCTTGTTTTGGGCCGTAAAGACTTCACTCAAGCCCAATAGGGGTGACGCAATTAGTTAACACAAGTTGTGTGAGTGGGAAGAGATCTCGGCTTCGACCCCCACTCAACACACTTTTGAGGAGAGGTGGAATCCTTAACATGTGAACAAAACTCGAATAAGTATTAGTCTAGGTGTGGTCAAACAGTTTAAAGGTGTCAACCGCCAAAGTGCGGGCCCGCTCTGAAACCCCATAGTTTGGACAAAAAAAAAGACTTAACCCGAACCAAACTCAAAACGGGTTTGAGTTTGCCCGACCCCAAATTAAAAAGGATCCATTTTACACGACCCGACCAAAAAAACCATGAATCACATTTCAGGTACTCACGGGTACAGGTTCAAATAGTCAACTAGATCACTCCTAGGTGGACAATTTCTCTATAAAATGCTTCAATTCTAAACCACTCTTAAAACATTCATTGTTGTCGAGAATTCTGGTATGAAATGCTTCGATTCTTGCAAGAAAGGTTGACGAAGTACCAATAAAAAAAAAAAGCTAAACTTTCTGTAACTATCTTTTTATCGTATGAAGTTGACAATTCGTATTTCAGGTCAGATTTTAAATTTTAGGTCGTAAAGACTTAACTCATACCAAACTCAAAACGGGTTTGAGTTTGCCCGACCCAAAATTAAAAGGATCCATTTTAAAAACCCGAACAAAAAAAAAAAAATCGCGAGCCACATTTCAGGTGCTCACGAGTACAGGTCCAAATGGTCAACTCTATATCACTCCCCTTGACAATTTCTCTATGAAGTCCTTCAATTCTTGCAAGAAACAATCTTGGAACCAAACAAAGAACAAACTAAACCTTCTACAACAACCTTAAACCAAACCAAGAAACAAGAAATTCAACCAAACTCGGATCAAAACCATCGAAAAACCTGAAAGAAACCCGAAAAACCCGATTCAAAGAAGAAGAACAAAGAACAAGAATTGTGCACAAACCTTTGACATTTGCTGTGAGGTAGACATGATCACTATCCGGGCCAAGGTCAACCTCCTCCACAGGCTTGTACACTGTAACCTTGCTCCCAAACAGCCCCATAATGATCCCTTGTTCTTGGTTTCTTCTCCAAACCAAGAAAGCAACAAGAAACTGAATATTTTTGCTCTGTATATATATAAAAACACAGAGCAAGAAACCGAAAACAGTTGGCGGAGAAGACGAGAGATCAGTGTGGAATTTTAGAGAATCATCGAAAAGATTCGAAAATATATATTTATATATATATGTTTTTTTCAAGATTTTATGCTTCTTGATGACAGTTACTATATAATTCTCTGGCAATCAAGAAGTTGTTGTTTCTCTGCAAGAACTTTGAGTCCTCAATCTCTTATTGGCTCTACCTTAAATTTTTCCCTCTCTCCTCCAATCATTTCTTGACAGGTCATATCAACCAGAAACTCCCATGTCATGGATTCTAAGTTTTTGTTTGGATGGTAATGTGTGTGTGTTTTGTCGTCTACTGATGTTGTGTTCGATCTGACCGTTTGATTTTACATGATCATCTCATATAGCAGCGCGCGGGTCTTTGTATATGATTATTTTAAGGGCAGATTACGATTTTCTACCCTTTAAGTTTCGCTTGTGACGATTTTCTACCTTTAAATTTGAATGAGATTTTCCACTACCCTGAAGTTTCAAAATAGCGACAAAAGACTTCTTTGTCATAACTAAGTCAGATTAGTTGATGAAAAGACGAAAATACCCCCAAGAAAATGGTGTGACTTGTGGTCAATAGGACCTATATTTATTTACTAGTACTCACAAGTCAAGTAGATTATTTACATACATGTACTGTGGGCTAGTGTTCGAGGGAGAGACTTCGTCTCTACCCTCTAGCCTAGGGCGTTTGGCACCGTACCGCACTAAAGTGGTCTCTTGCACCACCACCGTCAAAGATGTGTTGAGTGAGAATCGATCCTGATACCTCCTCTTACTCACTCAATTGGTTTAACCAACTGCGCCACACCTGATGGTTCAAGATCATCTCAGATAGCAGCGCGCGGTTCTTTGTATATGATTATTTTAATCACACTTTTCAACGCTTCAACGGAATGAATCTTTTGGTTTACGTGAAAAAACGCATGGGCAGCTGACTTTACAAGAGAAAGAATCGTTTTTTAGCCTTTAATGACAACATATTTCTCTCGTGTGAAAATAAGTGTTGTCCTTTGTATTTTGAGAAATAAATATAAAAAAGTGAGTTGGTGGGATATATTAGATACTAACTTATTATAAGGATATTGTTAATAATTTATGCATAACTAATTTTCTAAAAAAAATAAGACAGTCATTTTGAGACAAAAATGCAAGTAAAACATGACACTAGATTTCGGGGAGGTGGTTGGCAGAGACCGAAAATTGGGTGTTACTAAGATAAATTGTGACGCGACTGTTTTTTCGATGAGGGTAACTTCAATTTCGGGTGGGTGGCTCGAGAATATTGGTTGGAAATTTTTTGGGAACAAATAATCAAGTTTGGGAGGTCGTTTTGGCTAAAACTTGGGCTATTAGAGAGACTAGGATGAACTAATTGTGTTTTGAAATCAGATGCTCAATCGATTATCACCGCAATCAAGAACGGTAGGTCCAATTTCTTTTTATATTTATTACTTTGCATATAAAAGTAATCATATTATGTTCGTTCGATTTTAGCTTCCGAATAATATTTCTATCTTGCTATAATTGATTAATGTTAAAGAGACTTGTGAAACTAGGACTTTCATATTCATGAATGTAGCCAACTAATTATAATAATTAACAAGATTTGAACCATGAATTGCCTTGTCATGTCCCCACTATTTTTTGTTTTGAAAATTTTTATGTGAAAATTACTTAATCATAGTTATAGGTCCTATTTTTAGACCAATAGTATATAAGGAAAAATATTGAAATGTTGAACAAATATGTAATAACTAATGTATCAAATTTTCCTCAAAAAAAAAAAAAAAAACTAATATATCAAATTACAAATAAGTGCTTTAAACTTAGTTTCATTTGCAGATAAGTCCTAATACATTTCTTTTCTACAACTACTTATTTTTGTATTTTCAAATCTCAATCCATTTTAGAGATTTAACTTATTTCTTTTTTATTTAAAATACGCACTTTACTCTTTTTATCGTTGTTACTGTTTTATGTTGCAAAACAAATATTAGGAACTATATGTAAATGAAATAAGTCAGTGGCGGACCTCATCACTCAGGCCCCGAGAATGATGTCAGGGCTCGCAAGCAAATTGTGGGTAACTTGTTGCCGATTTTCATTGTGGCAAATTTGATTGACGTGAAACAAAAGAGTCTTTAAGAACTTGATAGCAACATCAAATCAAGTGTGTGAGAAGATAGTTGCAAATACCTTTCTTTAGGTATCAATGAAGATCAAGCCGTATCCCAACTCATCTCTTTGGACTCTCTTAAATTGGCGGGTCTCACCTCTAAAATGTCTTATATCATCACCCAGTTAATGTTTTGTATTTATTTATTTATTTTTTGTAAAGTTTTGTATTTATTTTTAAGTGTATGTACTTTTGTTTCTTCCTTGAAAACTTTCAGTGATATAAAGTACTTTTTGTTGATAATTATTTTTTTAGGGTATTTATTTGCAATTTGTGATGACTAAAAACAAATGTGATTCCTCCCCCCCCCCCCCCCCCCCAC
>JAYMTK010003175.1:0-12625 GCA_036897405.1 Pelargonium myrrhifolium | reverse complement strand
CTTGGATTTCTGGTTTAACATTCAATGGATGCATACAGAGAGAGCTTTCATGGTATTTAATTAGAACTTTGATCCCTGTATTTCATTTCTGTACATCTTCTTTGGTTTTGTTGTTTTCTGAATTACAAGACTTCACAGTTTTATCGGCAAACGTATTCATTTTTTATCAAGAAATGATGTTTTCGAGTTCGAAAATTTCTGAGTTCTTTGTCATTCATATGATATTGTTTAGAACCACATATAAAGTGTGATGACAATGAACTGTTATAAAGATTTCTACTTTACGACACACCACACATGTGACCCTAGAAGATGGGCTTTAATAGTTTTTACTTTTTAGTGTATGCTTTAGAAGAGTATACTGCTAGACATTGTCCAATTTTCTCATACTGAACAAACATTTTAATTTTGCTGCAAAAGAATAAATCTATACATTTCACAATAGTCATGAGACTCATTTTCCTCAAATTCTATTTTGTCAAAAGTGGTGGAACTTTGAATATACAGCTCAATTTTTTTGTGTTTGAACCTAATATGTGATTTTGTACAATCTAGCAGGTCACATGGGGTATCTAAGATCTTGCAGATCCAGGGATGTAATCTTTTGCATTCATTAAGTAATGATAATAGGAAACCTCTTAGATCAGTGAATGCAGTCACTACATCATACTCAAGGGGTTGTTCCACAAAGTATTTTGACTTTGCAGTCATTGGCAGTGGAGTTGCTGGTCTTCGCTATGCCCTTGAAGTTGCAAAACTTGGATCCGTTGCAATAATAACCAAGGCTGAGCCTCATGAGAGCAACACAAACTATGCCCAAGGAGGTGTTAGTGCTGTATTGTGCCCTATGGATTCCGTAGAGAGTCACATGCAAGACACCATAGTAGCAGGCGCTTATCTCTGTGATGAGGAGACAGTGAGAGTAAGTTCCCATACTAATAATCTTCTTCCCTATACCATTAATTACCAAGCCTTGCTTTCTGATGTATAGATTGTTGTGTTCTGTATGTCATGGCTTTCCCAACTTCGTCATTATCTAGGTGTCCGACATCTCGTGTTTTCGGACTAATAGTAATATTTATTTTCACTGTTTAAGTGTAACCATGTGTATGTAATAAAAGAATAAAACTGAAGGACAGCTGAATGCGAACATGTGTTCATGGTCCAGCAGTGTTTCTACAATAATGGAAAAGATAGTATTGATCCATTATTTTGATAGATAGATTACACTCATCGTGTACGTTCATTCATCCAAATTCCAATTTCCAAACCCCCTTAGAAATGCTTACCTTCAGCAAATGAATGAACTGAGAATCACATTATGTTCCTCTAGGGCAGGTTTCAATTAGTCAGAGCTTGCTTAGTTGCCAAATTTTAAAAATGCAAAATTTTGCACAAATATCATTTCCTCAATTTCATCATTTGGTTCAGGTTGTCTGCACAGAAGGACCTGCAAGAATTAGAGAATTGATTGCTATGGGAGCATCATTTGATCATGGAGAAGATGGAAACTTGCATCTAGCAAGGGAAGGGGGCCACTCTCACCACAGAATTGTTCATGCTGCTGACATGACTGGAAGGGAGATTGAGCGTGCTTTATTGGATGCTGTTGTAAATGATCCTAATATCTCCGTCTTTCAGCACCATTTTGCAATAGATTTGCTGACATCTCAGGTTCTCTTCCAACCTTTACTTTCCTGCAAAATTTCTAGTTATAGTATTTGTTTTGTTAAACTCCTAGCCACTAATATGAATGCATATTATGGGGATTACAGGATGGTTCTGACACAGTTTGTCATGGCGTTGACACTTTGAATACTGAAACACAAGAGGTGAGAAAAGCATCTACTTTCTTTTTAATTCAGTAAAAGGTTAGTTTTATGCATGATATTTTTCATTGTGTATCGTTGACTTTTGTTGAACTTTCAGGTGGTACGATTTCTTTCAAAGGTGACTTTACTCGCATCAGGTGGGGCTGGACATGTCTATCCGACTACTACAAATCCACTGGTATAGTTATTTTCTGGTTTAGGCCTGCTTTCTTGGTTGTTCTCTGTTATCATATTGAATCACACCATTTGAATTTGAGATGTAAAATTCAAGTTGAAGAGAGGAAATCTATCGCACAAGTCTTATTTCAATAACGTGTTCAGTGTCTTTTACATTGACTGTAACCACAATTTCATCTTTTGGAAGTTAGGACAAGAAGTTTTTTCATTATTCCTTTTTTTTTTTTTCAATTTGTTTTCCTTGTTATAATAAAACTACACCTGTTAATCGAGTTCGAATGTAATGTGTCTTCATCTAAATCATTTTGTATAGGTAGCCACTGGAGATGGAATGGCCATGGCTCATCGAGCTGAAGCTGTAATTTCCAACATGGAGTAAGTAGATCATAATACACTATTGTTAGAACAGAGAATACTCTATTGGATATATTTGCATTAGATATCTTCTTAATTTAAACAACTACATAGTGCCAAATAGTTTCAAAAAGGACTACGGAGTGAATTGGCTCATCTGGAAGTGAACTCGATGAAATTACTAGAGAATAATTTGCAACACTTGCAAACTGAACTTTTAAGTTGGTGCCATGTCAGAAAAATGGTATCATCACTAGAAAAGAGATTAAACTATTATATCCTTTTTTTAAATCATTTTTATTCGCGTAAAAAACTCTTATGACAAAGATTAAATCCCAGCTGTTGGGGAATTGGCAGGATCAATTGGTCAATAATGATCTCTGTAGAAAGTAGAAAGTTTGTTAGTTCTGTTGCATCTTGCTTAAGGTTGATTATGCCAATATTAGACTTGTGTTTAGGACTTCTGACCAGTAACCTACATGAATTACGCCTGAAACTTATTTTGTGACTGTTTGAAATTACTGCATTCATTTTGTTCAGTTGATGAAACCAAACCATGTTTCATCATATAAAATTTCTTGGAAGACAACTTTTCCTATGGTTTGTGGTATGTTAGCCAAATTCCAGATAGATGATTAGATTAATAACTCTGATTTGTTTTTGTTGCTCAGGTTTGTACAGTTCCACCCAACTGCCTTGGCTGATGAAGGCCTTCCCATTAAACCAACCAAGACTCGAGAAAATGCATTTCTCATAACTGAAGCAGTAAGAGGAGATGGAGGCATCCTGTACAATTTAGACATGGAAAGGTTCATGCCTACATATGATGAGAGGGCAGAGCTTGCCCCTAGAGATGTGGTGGCAAGAGGTATTGATGACCAGCTTAAGAAGCGTAATGAGAAATATGTGCTACTTGATATAAGTCACAAGCCCAGAGAAAAAATTCTCTCCCACTTCCCCAACATAGCTGCAGAGTGCCTCCGACATGGCATAGACATAACTCGACAGCCCATTCCAGTGGTCCCTGCTGCTCATTACATGTGTGGTGGTGTCCGAGCTGGGCTTCAGGGAGAGACTAATGTTCAGGGCCTGTACGTTGCAGGAGAAGTTGCATGCACTGGACTGCATGGAGCAAACCGATTAGCTAGCAACTCATTGCTTGAGGCTCTAGTTTTTGCACGTCGAGCTGTCGAGCCCTCAATAAATCACATGAATAACTCTAGCCTTGATGCTAGTGCTTCAAATAATTGGGCCCGTCCAGTTGTGCCTGCGTCACTTGGGAGTGATGGAGTGCAAAAAATCATAATGAGGACAAGGGAAGTGAGGAAAGAACTCCAATCAATCATGTGGAAGTATGTCGGAATTGTTCGTTCAACAACAAGGTTATTAACCGCACAACAGAGGATTGGTGAGTTGGAGGCAAAATGGGAAGAGTACTTGTTTGAGAAAGGTTGGGAGCCAACAATGGTGGGGCTTGAGGCTTGTGAAATGAGGAACCTCTTTTGTTGCGCAAAGCTGGTAGTGAGCAGTGCTCTTGCTAGGCACGAGAGTCGTGGTCTTCATTACACGACTGATTTCCCCGACTTAGAGGAAAGTAAGAGGCTGCCCACCATTATTTTCCCCTCTTCCCCCATGAAAAGTACATGGAGCTCACGACAATTACACAAGTCAGGTATATGTTAGGGTATACGGTGTTTCTAGTTTTGCAGCCGCCATTATAATCTGTATATGATGCTATATATGGTTTAGATCTCATTATTTGCATTGAAAAACCTTCTGCAAGAAATAAAGTGTGCCTGGAAGCATATTGGCAGCTTTAGACTTTGGAGAAGCTACACCTGATTCATTGTATTAAATAAAGAAGGAATCGTATTTAAAACCAAAATGGTAAATCATTTCAGCTCCTTGATGATTTGATTGGGTGTGTTGTTCTAGAATGTATGTTTGTACATGTTCTATGATGTTATGAATTACTCCCTCCGTCCCAAAATGAGGGTCCTTTCTATTTTGAGAAAATTTAAGGAGAAGTTAGTCATTTGTTAAAGATTCTAACTAACTTTCTATAAGGATATTATTGATAGCTTATAAGAAAAAGAAACAAGATACTCATTTTGAGACAAAAATGCAATAGAAACAAGACATTCATTTTGGGACCGAGAGAGTATAAAATCACTGAAAAGTAGAGTTGTGTCGACCATGGACAAGTTTTAGACAGAGAGACATGATGAGAAAAAAATACAGTACTGTTGTTCCTTAATAATTGTTGTAGCCACAAGTGTCTATGAATATGTGGACAGATGGTGCATTTTGTAAGAAGCAAAATCAGTTATATACATTATCCAGGTTGACTTGTTACACAAGTCTCATAATACAGATCTTATTCTGTTCATACAAGTGTTGTTTGATCTTTACGCTAAGGTTTATCATTCTTCAACTCATTTTTGTGCTGTGCTGCCAAATGCTACTGTTTGGATGCAAGTCATGGCATCATCCTACGTTACTACCATCATCAAGGATTGTATTTTTTTCTTTTAACATGACCACAAGTGTAAGAGTTGGTGGATCTAGCTTCCAAAGTTCAAACAAATAACAAGTATAGTTTTCTTATTATATAATTAATTACCAATAATATTCATAAGTTAGATTAATTTGAATTTTACAACTTGTTACAACAATAGAACATGGAATACAATGAGTAAAAAATAACCATAACTAAGTTATCTTTAATTTTGACAAAATAAAAAAAGTGAACACTCCATATGTGGCATGGACCAATAAATGAAGTATTAGAATGTGGGTGGAAACAAAAAAGTGGAGCCAGAAAGAGTAAGGAGGAAGATGAAGAAATTTATGACCTATTTGTCTGTTTTCAGACAACTTGTGAGTTGTGCAGAAAAAAAAAGGATAGCTATCACAAATTTCATGGCCCCATCCCCATACATACATGCATGCTTGTGTGTTGTGTTGGCATTGTGTGACCAACACAGACACTTTGAGTAGTGAAGCTGAACAAGTCAAGAAGCAGAGTGTGATTGTTTTGCAGTTTGTTTTCTTCATTGAAATAGTTATCACTTGATCCACAGAGACAACCATGGATTCTGTTACTTGTGTGAAATTGTTTATAGCATTTCAGCTATTGGTTTTGGGGTTAACAGTGGGAGCACAGACATGTGGGTTCCCGGCAACTTACAACTTTGGAGACTCGAATTCGGACACCGGAGCAATCTCTGCAGCCTTATCTGAGATTCCACCACCAAATGGTGAAACTTTCTTTGGACATCCTTCTGGCAGATTCTGCGATGGTCGCCTCATCATTGATTTCATTGGTAAATCCTTCTATGCTCTCTGCTTCTTTCCTTCACATTTTCTATTTCTATAATTCAATCTCATACTAAGAAAACAAAGTTTCTCTACATTGTTAACTTCAGCTGAGAATTTGAAGTTACCATACCTAAGCCCCTACTTGGACTCCATTGGGACAAATTTCAGGCATGGAGCAAACTTTGCAACAGGAGGTTCATCTATTCTTCCGGGAGGCTATAGTCCATTTGATCTCGGAGTCCAAATATCCCAGTTCCGACGCTTCAAGTCCCAAACCACTGCTCTCTATAATAAACTCTCTCACAACAGTCCACTCAAGAGCAATCTCCCACTGCCTGGAGATTTTTCCAAGGCCTTGTACACATTTGATATTGGACAAAATGATCTTTCCCATGGATTTCAGCATACATCACTGCAACAAACTAGAGCATCCATTCCATACATCCTAGGCCGCTTCTCTCAGGCAGTCCATGTAAGGAGCATTACTTGTTGGATTGGATATGATGATGATTGATGATAATCATCAGACTACACTGTACTAAAACTAATTAATGTCTCTGTTTCATTCAGCAACTGTACCAGGAAGGGGCAAGGTTTTTTTGGATGCACAACACAGGCCCAATTGGGTGCTTGCCTTATGGCGTGATCTATTTTAAACAAAAGGCCGGTAACCTGGATAAGAGTGGGTGTGTGAGGCCTATGAATGAGGTGGCTCAGGAATTCAACCGGCAACTCAAGAACATGGTATTCAAGCTAAGAACACAACTCCCACTTGCATCATTCACATATACTGATGTGTATTCGGTTAAATATTCCCTCATCAGCAATGCCAAGAATCAAGGTACATAAGTGAAAAAAATTATGTCTCTCTCAAGTCTGGGTTAAATTGGCACATTTTGAATTGCCAAGTTCTTTATATGATCAGAATGGTATTACCATTGCAGGTTTTGTGGATCCAATGAACTTCTGTTGTGGGAGTTACTACGGTTTCCATATAAATTGTGGAGAAAGAGCTGTAGTGAATGGAACAGTGTATGGCAATCCATGTGGTCATCCTTCAAAGCATATTAGCTGGGATGGCATACATTACTCACAGGCAGCAAATCTGTGGGTTGCTAATCGCATACTCAACGGCTCCTACTCTGATCCACCAGTTTCAATTTGGGAGGCTTGTTACCATCCAAAGAATATGTGATTACGGGGCTTGTTATTGCATAATAATCACTTCTTCACAACTAAACCTACTATCTATCTATCTATAATAATCACTTCCAAACAACAGAAGGGAAGGGCAAAGTACTAAGATGCTCATAGTTTTGGATCATTTGTCTATTTGAGCATTTTTCCTGACCCACTGTCAGAATGTTTGGAAGCCGAATTGCCTGGCTAGTTAGTGTCTTCATCAACATCAGACTATATATTTATTTATCAAGTTTCTTTTACTGTCTTCATCTTTGTCTCAAAGATCATCAAATTTTTTTTAAAAATCTACAGTGACAAGGCATAAACCGCCTTAGAAGTTACATGTTTTCACCCACTAACTCCTTGTGAGTTTGGTAGCTAAGGACATCTTAACAATAAACAACTTGATTTTAGATGTTTTAGTTTTACCAAAGTCTTAATTTTATAGGAAATCCTCAGATGAGGACCTTGAAGACAGAGTAAAGCAGTGCTTTTTTTGTCTGCATGTTTGATCTTCTAATATCAAAAGAGTTTTAATGTTGAAAAGTTGATATTGATTTTTTCATCTGCAAATAAATGGTGTTTATGTGTTATTAATATTATAGGTGAGGTGACTGTCTTACTCATGGCCTTTAAAGAGCATCAGGATTTAAGTTTCATACTGATAAACAAGTTGATGCACCAGAAATAGAAAACGAAATTCTAACAGTTCTTTATTAGCATTGAAAACTTACAGAGAAACAGCACAAAGGAGTTCCATCAATTTCATAAACAATAAAGTATGAATGCAACTTCTTTTGATGCCCTCTGACATTAATTGTACACAAATAAACAATTGGAATCATAATCAGAATCTTCTCCTTGCTGGTCCTATCAATTATTTTTTGCAAATATTCCGGCAACTAACATACCAATCAATGGACACATAGAATCTCTATAGCAAATCATCATATATATATTTGTATATACACACAGCAATATTATAGTACCTTGATACCACCATCTTTTATAATCTTGGTGTTGGTGTCAAGGAGGGTCTCTAATGATCTGGATTGCCTGCTCCGTACCCGTCCAGCTTCCTTCAACAGCTCACCCAACCTCTGCTTCTCATCATTCACTTCAGGATTTGCCGTTCCAAGCTTCTCTTCTCTCAACCCAACAACATGCTCCAATATTTCAATGGCATCATCCAACCTGTTCATTAAGTTTCAAAAGTGTCAACTACTGTGGTTATGTCACTGGTTAAATGTAACAAAATAAGGATTGTGTAATTTGTACCTGCCCATAGCATCATAAGTACCAGCAAGATTACTATAAACGCCAAGAGTGTCCACGTGATATGGTCCATACTCTACTTCTAATATGCTCCTTGCTTCTTCAAATAGGTCTGCAGCTTCGTTTATAGCATAACGCTGCACGCAGGTGAGACCCATTTGGTTCAGAGCGATTCCAAACAATGCAGATTTCTTCTCCCCGCTTGCCCGGAACTTTGAAATGGCACTTTTGAAGGTGTTGTAGGATTCAGAATAATTCCCCATCATATAATACATTACCCCCATTTGGGCCTCAACACCTGCAATGGTACTATGCTGTCCTGGGATGTTCCCATATATCTTCAAAGCCTTCTTAAGCAACTTGAGAGCCTGCTCCAATTCATTCATAGACTGATAGATAGCCGAAACATCAATCAACCCACTAGCAATCTCTTCTAAGGGGATCCCAGGATTTGGCTTTTGATAAATCCTTAGAGCATTTTCGCAGTAAGATTTGGACTCTCTGAACTTTCCTGTCTTGTTGTACAAGTCGGCTAATCTAACAAAAACTGAAGCAACTGTTGGGTGATTCTCCCCTTTAGCTGACTTGAACACAGTAAGTGCCTTCTGGTAAGCAAAAACAGCTTCGTCATACCGAGCCAACGATAAGTATGTGTCCCCAATGTTGCAATCAATTGAAGCCACATCCATTTCATTTCCCGTCGATGATATGGCCATGCTTGCTAGAACATAATGCTCAAGAGCAGCTTCGTAATCTCCTTTCGAGTCACAGATAAGTCCCATTAGTCTTCTGTCTGCCGCTTCTTCAATAGAAGCCGGAGAACTATTCTCCTTATGGATGTCAAGAGCCATCTGACAGAGCTTCTCAGCCTCGTCAAATTGCAGTGCTTGAACATGAGCTTCAGCCACATACCGACATGTCTCACCCACTCGAGGGTCTGTATCTCCCAAGGCCTGCCTCTGGATCTCCACACCAGCTGTGTATAGTAGCAATGAATTCTCAATCTGACCCAACAACGCGTAAGTATCACCCAACTGCATACATCCAGCAAATTTAGCTAGAGCATGATCGAGGCCATCCTCTAGGACTGGAATTTCAATGGACCGCTCAAGAACAGGAATTGCCTCATTGTACTGCCCCAAGCTCAAGTGTATTGCTGCCAAAACATGCATACACATGACTTGCTCTAAACTGGGTTTTCCATTAGCACATTTCTCAAATGATTTCATTGCACGAAGAGCCAATTCAAGAGCTCTCCGGGGATTTTCCCCCGAAGAAATCATTTCCCTCGTCTGCTTAAGCAAGAATGGTCCGAGGTCTGGATTATCTAATCCCGCATCCACATCCTCTTCCCCATTCTGAAACTTTAAACCTCCCTTTGGTTTTCTTGAACTCTTCTTGTCAGTTGCACGTCTGTCACGAGAAGTTTTGCCCTTAGCCCCACCTCCAGCTCGTTGCCCCTTGTCCTTCTTTCTCCGAGAAGAGCCTTTCTCTTTATCAGGATGCGATGAAATGCTTGTTCCATTGTCCTGTTCCTTGTTCTCCACCAAAACCTCCTTCGTAATCTCCCTGTCCTCAACATCTCCAACAAGATGGCGCAACTCTGAATCAATCCTTGACTCCTCTCCGTATGATCCGAAACTGGACTGTGACTGATCAGAGCTCTGCATCTCGCAAACATTGTGGTATAGCTGCTCAATGGAGGTGTCAACCGCCCCATCAATTGCAAGATCAATTGAGTCGCTCCGTTGACTCTGGGGACTCAATGCACTTCTTGGAGAACCTCTCTCATTTACATTTTCCTTGTGAGCTGTAGATTCTTCTATTGCGCTGTCCATAGCCAACCCAGGCATTGTACTGAAATTCATATTACCAAACCCAATTACAAGATGACCAAATAAACAAACCCATATAACAGTATTTTTATATAAAAATTCAAACCTAGGACTACAATTCCATTATTAATTGAATACACTTACTGTCACAATAAAGACTTTTCACAGAGAAAAGATGGAATCGAAATTACAGAGAACTCAGTGAGTCTCATCATCAAACACTTGGCATGCATAAATAAAAACAGGAAAACGAAAATCCACTCATCTTATACACATTAGAGAGAAACATAACGAAAAGAACAAAGAAGCCTCATGACTTACAGACAGGAAGGAATGGAATTAGCAGAAAACAATTGTGAGGATGAGTTGAGTTGAGATCCAAATTGTGGCAACAACTGCCCGGAAATTAAGAAAGAAAAAACTAAAAATAGAAGCAATGGTTGCTTAGGAAAAAGAACAATTATTTTTACGGAAATGGCGACAAGGAGTCCATACCTAAGTTGACAAAAGAAGAAGCTGAAGTTTTCTCTGGGTGTTAGGTACAAACACCAATACAGAGATAGATATGGCTCTGTTTTCGCTCTGTGCTTGTTGTTTTGTTCGTTTGTTTGTATATATATATATGAGAGCAGAGGACACCACAGTACACGAGTGGTTGTGCAATTATGGGGAAAAGGGGAGGGCAAATTGGGAATATAATGGAGAAATACAGATAATATATGTATAGGTGTGGGGTTGCAGAAAGTTGGAATGTTGAAGCAATGAGGAAGGCGACTCCTCTCCCACCTCTCTCACCATCTTCAACTTCATCTTCAACCAACATTTTTTTGTTTTTTTATTTAATTACAACTAATTTAACATATTTAAGTGATTTATGTTTGACGTAGCAAGTTGGCTCGATTAACGGCTTTTCAACATTAAAGGCTTCTGGGAATGTTACAGTTACGGGTCTCTGAGTGAATGCTTTGTTGTGGCTTGACACGTGGACGAGGAAAAGGGTTGGGTTTGGTAATAATTGGTTGCTTTTGGAGTTGCGTTGCGGTTGGTGGTTCATGACTATTGTGGACCACCGATGTCCAGCTGGATGCTGTTTCTGGTAGGCTTTGAAGATTTTGAAATTGGGTTCTTGTAGCAGCCCAATCTGTGTGGGCCCAAATATAAATAAACGGCCCACTAGGAATGATAGGACAGGACAGCAATATCAATTTAGGCATTATCGGTCTGCAAGAATGTCCGAGGACAATTGATGATTGATTCTAATAAATTTAACAAAAACAACTCTAAACAAGTGTTGGAAAGACAAGTTTTAAGTAAACAATTTTTTATTATTTTTTCCCGGTCTAAATCATGGGATTCCAGAGCGAGCTCGCATTTTGACGGTTGACACCTTTAAGGTATTTGACCACACCCAGACTAATTATCATTCGAAATTTGTTCACATGTTAAAGATTTCACCTCTCTTTATGAATGTGTTGAGTGAGGATTAAAGTCGAAACCTTTTTCCACTCATGCATCTTGTGTTAACCTACTGTGTCACTCCACGGATCAAATTTTTATTTTTAGAACTTATAATGACACAAAATAAGTATATGTGAGTAATTTTGGTAGGACATAAGTGTTGCTAAACAAAGTATGGATATGAACTGCTATTTATTCCTTACTCAAGAACTGGAAAAATCCAAAAATCAAATTAAAATTCAAAGCAACAACAACAATAATTGATTTAACCAACACACAGAATATTTGAATTAACAAACACAAAGAATAGTTGAAGTGTACAATATTATATGCATATAAAGTACACGTAGGGTCATACTATTTTTGGACTAGTTATGATTGATGTCGGGACACATATACTCTTACATTTATAATTGTAGTTTTAATTTTCTATTTTCCATATACAGTTTATATAAAGTAGTAATTTTCATAACAAAATCAAAAAGTCACAATACAAATATAATAAAGAAAAACGCCATTTCCACACCTTATTATGCTTTTTCACATTTTTTTAGTTAATGTGACAAAATTATCTTTTTTATTTATTTATTAGTTTAAAATAATAAAAATCAAAATAATTTTTTTGTTATTTTTTGCTTCTTTCAGATTAGAGTGAGCATAGTATATCAATGATTGGCTTCACCAAAAAATGGCTGAAGAAGCTCGATACGATCTTCATTTCAAAATGATCGATATGAATCAAAACACGGCTAAAACAGATGTCGAATCATACCTCAAATGAACTCGAGAACTCGAACAATTTAAAATGATTTAAGGTACAATTTTCATATAAAATGTCCGTTTCGAATCCGTTTTTTATTTGAATCGATCATCTCGAAATAAAAATTATATTGAGCTTCCTAACTCATTTTTTTTGGTGATTTTGATCGCCGGCTTATGACCGCTCTAAGTGACTGGGCCAAGACATGTTGAGACTTTTTTATGCATTCGGGTTCTCAAGTTCAATTGAGATCCGATTTGATTTCTATTTGAGTTGTGGTTTGATTGAAATAGATTTTCTCGAAATGAAGTTCTCATCGAGCACGTTGAGCCATTTTTTAGTGAACCTGATTGTCAATTTATGAATGTTCTAAACGACTTGGGTTAGTGTATGCTAGGACTATTTTGATGCATTTTTAATTGTTCGAGTTC
>JAYMTK010003174.1:0-12626 GCA_036897405.1 Pelargonium myrrhifolium | reverse complement strand
TTTTAAAGTATAGTGACCAAATTGGTCCATTCTTGATAGTTCGGTGACCAAATTGGTCCTTATCCCAAAACTAGTAATTAATAATAACAAATGGGGGAGACGCAATTGGTTAACACAGACTGTATGAGTGAGAAGATGTCTCGGCTTCGATCCCCACTCAACACACTTTTGGAAAAATGTGAAAATTTTAATCTGTAAACAAATCTCGAATGAGGATTAGTCTTGGATTTAGTCAGACGACTTAAAAGTACCAACCAGAGTCTTCTCTGTAGAACCACATGGTTGAGAAAAAAAAAAACAAGAAACAAAAAACTAGTAATAATTATCTAACCCAAAAGAAGTCATTATAAATGAGTGATTACCAACCTAACTACACCATTTTCCCAGCTGTCAAACAGCATTACATAAATTAAAGCTGTCTTGCAGGCAATACCTAATCGTTGGATATATATTATTAATGTTGTTTGTTTTAATCGACAATAGGTACCGTTAGTATAGAGATTCGAACTCGAGACATTAAAAAAAATTCAAAGCATCTTAAGTACTACTTGACTCGGCATGTCTTGATAATTAATGTTGTTTTCTTTTATACATAACCACGATTTGCTGTAGAAGACTATTTGATGGAACTCCTACACAAATTTATCGATATGCCTTTCATCCTCCATTTCTCGCCTTATTTTTTTATGGGTTAAAGGGAAATTTGGTGCCCAAACTTTGGGCCGAAACCAAATGTAGTGCCCAATCTTTTTTTTTACCAGAGTTGGTGCCTAAAGTTTTATTTTGAACCAAATCTAGTGCCCGCCGTCAGTTTTGCTAACGGAACCGTTAGTTTGCTGACGTGGAAATTGAAAAAAATAAAAAAAAATTCAAAAACAAACAAAAAATACTAAAAATACAAAAAATCGGATCAAACTCATTGTTCTTTAATGTTCTTGATAGTGTTCTTGGTGTTCTTGAGTGTTCTTGGTGTTCTTCAATTTTAAAAACAAAATTTAACAAAAAATTTCACGATTTTTTATAATCAAATCTGAATAAAATCAACCGAACACATAATTCAAACACGTAAAAAATTCAAACCCAAAGCCCTAAAATTTATACTCAACACCAACTTAGAATGATAAAAAAAAAAATGAAACTCAGAACACCAAAACTCAAGGTTAGTATTTAATTATTTGTTTTCATGCTTGCAGCATATCAAGAATTTGAATTTTGATGCATTTAGTTTTGATCACATGGGTAGCATGACTCAAGAGTACATTCATCTTTGAGATTGATGCTTCAATTCAGACCTGTGGCTTCAGCCTCTTGTATTGCAACCATGATATTGACCTAGAATACTTCGAGTTTCATTTTTTTTTTACAGGAGGAGGAAGAGAGGGAGGAGGAAGAGCAAGCTAGATTGAAAGAATCTGAATCTAATAGAGAGGATGTCGCACTGAAGGAGATGATTCTTCCAACAGTTAGAGAAGCTCAAGAACAAGCTATAGAAAGAACACTTGAAAAACAAGAGCATCTCTGCAAACTCAGTCGTGCATTGGCTGTTTTAGCTTCTGCATCTGTAAGAATCTGATATTAAAAAAATTCAGTGGTTAATATGATGTTGGATGATTTTTCATTTTGTTAATTTCTGTTTTTATAATTTTCAAATGCTCTAGTTCACTTTAAATTTAACTTCTGTTCTCTGCTTGCAGTCTGTGAGTCAAGAGCGCGAAGAGTTTCTAAGACTAGTTAATAAGGAGGTATGTGCAAATTTGAGGGAATGACAATAAAAATTTTGTTTACCTTTAATTTATGTTTTATATTTTTTTAATGCCCCACTGTATTGTTGTTTACAACTTGCTCAGATTTAATTTGTTTGATTCTTTCAGATAAAACTTTATAATAGTATGGTTGAGAAAGATGGTTCAGATTGTGAGGCCATGAAGGCATATAGAGCTGCTCGAGAGGAAAATATCCGTGATGCTGAAGTTGCTGATGGTGATGAGGTTTCATCAGCACTCATTGATAGGGTAAGGACATTGTTTCTTCTTGTGCAGGAACTATATCTGGCTTCCTTAGCCTGCTATTAACTCCTTCCCATCCTTTGTCATTCTTTAGGTTGATGCAATGCTTCATAATCTTGAAAAGGAAATTGATGATGTGGATGCGAAAATTGGTGATCGTTGGCGACTCCTTGATAGGTGCATGATCTATATTACTCGTTACCTTTGATCGAGAATGATAGTATATCCAATTGTCGTACTGTTCGGGCCAGCTTAGTTGGTAACCTATATAGTCATATTTTCCATCAATCAATCATACTTCCTGATGTAGAAAGAAAGTATAATGTTTTGGTTTCTTAAGGAAGTGAGAAAATAATGGAAACTGTATAATAATGGTATGGATATTAGATCCTAAAATTGTAAATCTAACACAATGTAGCCCCACTAAAATAAGAGCCACCTTTGTGACTAGTTGAACTTTTTAGTATTTTCCTTCACTTTCTCATACAACCTGAGGAAAAAATTTAAGAGAGAAAAACAACCAAGAAAAAAGTTCATGGTTTCTTTTGCTATTATGAAAGATGAAAAGTAATATATTGATTCTTACATGCATTGATAATTCCACTATTTATCCCTTGGTTTCTTGCAATATACAAGTATGATTATTAGATGGAACGATTAGTATGTTATTTAGAAATCTATATCCTTGTACATTTTTTTTTTTTGCGTTATTTGTGCTACTTGTCCTGCCATTTTGTTGTTTTTCTGTAGTTATAATGACATTGGAACTCAAACTTGTTTGCTTTTGGTTAAAATGTTAATCCTCAAACTTTTTATGCTAAATCACCTCACACTGTTAAATACATCTATGGTGCAGGGATTATGATGGAAAAGTTTCTCCTGAGGAGATGGCTGCTGCGGCTATGTACTTGAAGGATACACTAGGCAAGGAGGGTGTCCAAGAACTTGTCAGCAATCTTTCCAAAGATGGAGGTCAGTTCGTCAATTTTTTCCTCATATAACTTGCATTTACTTTATCTTGTGTTTGTTTGGATGGTATCTAGGTAGCGTGGTATTGTTTTGCTGGAAATGGGAATGAGAATGTTATACCTCTTATTGTGCGTACTTGCATGCATTGTCGTCTCATGTTTAAGATCATTTAGAATTTGGAATCCTGCTCTTTTTTTCTTTGGAGGTAATGAAAATGGTCTGATGTGAGGTAATGAAAATGGGGTTGGATTGAAAGTAGGAAAGCATGATTTCTAGATAGGTGGCTCCCATTCGCATCCAAATAAACCAAACGCTTCCATATTTTGCATTATCTTTTTTTTTTTTTTCTTTTTCTTTCTAATTTACTCCGTTCAGTGATGATAGCTGAAAGGACATGGTAACCTTTGCGTTGGTAGTAATGAAGTTCTTAGAGGCACAAAACTTATTTCCCATGAACTGTTATTTACGTTGTCTTGAACCTGCATGTTATCATTTTTCTTTCAGCATTTGTGCATTTAGGAAGGTAAAAAAAAGAAAAAACTAATCTTTACGCAAAAAGAAAAGAACTTAGATTCCTAATTGTCTTAAAATTATGAATATTGTATCTATTGGTTTGTGAATTTGAGCTGTTGGGCAGTTATTATTTTGAAAATCTTACTGTGAAGCTCATAACTTATTGGAACAGATGGTAAGATCCTTGTTGAAGACATAGTGAAGTTGGGCAGTCGGATAGATGATACAAACGCAGCTGAAGAAGAGGAATGTAGAGGTTAATAATATTACTCGTCGTATTCATATTACATTTCCTAGGGAACGGATTTATGCCCGATTATGTTTAGTGTTATATGATGTTGCCCAGGTCTTACTCTCTGATTTAATTTTGGTACTTCACCAAGTTCCAGATGGTCAACCTTTTTTATGGAGTTGGCTTGATTTTTCATAAGTAGGGTAGGCTGTCTTTTAAGGATCATATATATATATATACACAAAAGCATTTAGATTCACATGAACATTTGGTAGTGCTGTAAAAATAATACTGATAAAGAAATACAAATACATGTTGGAATCTGACTTTGTAGTTGTAATGAATGTACTTCGCATGGAAAGCTGATAGTCTCATCATGTTATTTCATCTAAGTCCTCGTGTAATTAATATTGTAAACAACACAAATTGGCTATGCTAGTTTCTTCACAAATTGTAACCTGAATTTAAGGATATGCAACTAGACTTTTTATTCGAACACATTCACCTACGGCGTCTTTTTTTTTTTTCTTTTTTAAGATTGGCTATGCTAGTTTCTTCGCATAACAGTAGATTAGAGGGGCAATTGAATAACTAAAAAACTAATTTAAAGAATTTTTTTATGATATTTTATGCTCTTAAATTTGGTTCACACATTGTATTATTAATATTGTAAACAACATAAATAGAAAGACCGGGAACATGCACGGTATGCATGTAAAATATCGAGAGAGATAAAACACTTTCGTTATTGAAGTTTGATTCAAACCATTTAAGTTGTGTCTAGTTTGAAATTCAACCAGTACGATACTTAATTGAATATTCAAGTAATTTGAGTTGTATCTATTTAATTGAAAGTTTGAGTAGTTTTAGTCAAATGCTGACAAATGTGCGCATTTCTTTTTGGTGGTGACAAGAAAAAATTATCTAATTTTAATTTGAAAAAATTGAAGAACAAAATATAGATTAGTAAAAAAATAATTTCATATTACCAAAAACTTGTGGGCCAAGTGGTTAAACACTTGAACTTCCCTTTCGAGGTCTCGGGTTCGAGCCTCCTTGCTGGCGGAATGAAGTGGGATTTTTTGGGTTATTTGGGTGGGGTGGGGTGGGGTTATTTCTATTGTGCAATCCAACTGATAAAAAATAATAATAATAATTATGGGAAGGGAGAGCTACTCCTATTATGTAGTCTAATTGATAAAAAATAATAATAATAATTTCATACTCATAAGCAAAACTATCGGATGATTGTATGTAATTGCCCCTAAATATTAAATACTCATTTATACACAATTTTACAAAAAGAAACAATGCCTTGTTTATAACTCTGAATGGATAATTAATTAATCCTCCTAAAAGGGTCATCGCATTCATGATGCATATGCATGGTTGATGGTCCAACCTACCCAAATTGTCAATTGGGAACCAACCAATACACTTACCTAGATTCTAAGATTGGTAGGGCCCACTGAATTTCATCAACAGAAAAACAATCTTAACCGTCCATCCTTTTGCCATTTCTTTTTTAAGTAATCCTTTGGGTTTTTGCTAAAACAAAACAAAACAAAGGTGTTCCTCTGTGGGCCTACCTGGCCGCCCCACTCTTTCTCTCATCTATAAACTTGTCCACGCGTCCACTTCTGGTTGGCTAGATAGTGAAATAATCGTGTGCACCGACGTAACGTTTCAGTGGACCCTACAGAATTTGGTTGTGACCTGTGTCTCAGATTCAAATAGCACCCGGTCCAGTTCCTGTGTAATTATTCCCTGAGATGAGAAGATAAAGATATGAAATTAAATACATGCAACAAATATTTTCGCCCCATACTATCTTTGCGAGTATGTATTTGACGTTTCGTTGGTGTAAATGTCGGTTCACACAAAGTGATAGGTATAAGTGTTAATTTGTGACGTATCAAACTATAATAAGATCTGATTCGTTCGTTAACACATGGTCAACAATACGACTCTATCACATATTGTAATAAACTTCTTGCAATTGTAGGAGACTTTCACACATAAAATAATTTTCGGTTGAGATTTTACTCAATCACTTGAGAGTTATGGGTATGTATGCCACAATATAACACATCATTAAACAAAATTCAAGGGTACCTTTGGATTTCACATCGAACGTGAGAATAAGAATCTCTACCATTGTCAAATAGATGTGTAAACGACACAATGAACCTCTAGAGTTTAAAAAATAATTCATACCTCATGGATTTAGGGGGTATTTATACCCACAAAATCAAGATGTCATCCGGAGAGATGTGTCGCTTTGTGATTGGTTGCAAGTGGACTTGATGATGGCACAAGCGTGTCATTATGTCATGAGCTAAAATGATGATTTTATTTTTCATATGATGATGTTGCCGTGACGTAAAAATGATGTCACGGTGATGCGGATCATGTCACCATTGGTGAGGTGATGATGATGATGTTATCATGATGAATCAGTGTGATGTCATCATTTTAGGGTCTTTTGAGGTGCTAGGGCCTTGATGTTCACGGGATGATCTAGTCCAGGATGTTGTCTCAGGTAGTACCATGCTCAAAACATTATTACGTACTTGCCCATGGGTGTAGTACGAGAGTGTGAGAGGTTACCAATTGGACGTGCCTCTCTTAGAAAGATTATTATGGACCAGGTGCGTCGATGACTTGGGGATCCAAGTGATCCGATGTCTCATCGTTGGACTTCAGTCATAAGGGGTGACTTTGGAAGGGCGTAGTGTGTTTCTCGTAAAGGTGTGTGTGTGCAGGGCGTGTGTCTGGAGGGACACATGAGGGCACACGTGAATGTGAGTTGGCATGTGAGGCCTTAGGGTATTATGCATAACTAGTGTGGCGGAAGGGTCGGAGACCCATGCAGAGGTCACACATGTTAAGGGTCTCTATATGACTTTTTTGGAAGGGTCCCAAGGGGGCTTGGCCGGGTGAGGTTGTCTGTGTTATCTAGTTTTGACCCCTAAGAAGGTAAAATTGGGTTCCAAAAATGCTTTACAAAAACATCAGAGCTCAAAATAGGTTTACAAAATATTTTGAGTAAAAATAATAGTATTGAGAACATTCTGGTCCAAAAATAATCAATTGGACTGATTAGTGGCCTGAATATGGTCTTAGATGGTGATTTGGATCGGGTGTGCGCGCGAATACGTGGCGAAAAAAGGAGCGGCCATGCCATGCAAATGAAATCCAGTGCACCCATGCGCAAAGGCATGCTAGTTCACCTGCTATTGCGGGACGAAACATGCATGGTCTCGACTTTGGTACAAACAAACATACATACGCTCTTTTTTATATTCAGTGAGTTGGGGTGAGCTTGATTAACTCAGTCAATTTGAAAGACCAATGAGCTAACTCAAAGTTCTAATAAATCAATTCAGAGGTCTCAAATCGGCAACTCAAATAAAATCTATATTAAAAAGACATAAAATTTAGAAATTTAGAAATAAAAACATTTTTTTTTATCGGCAAGCGACACTTCATTTTTATTAGAGAAAAACGGAGTACAAGGAGGCCCAAGAACAGGGCTAAGAGAAGCAATTACAAAGAGAAACAAATGAAATAGGTGAAAAAAGCCAAGATTCCAAACTACAACTGTTTCGACATAAAAAATCAGAAGTTTAATCAGCCACTGGGAGGATGACACGTGATCGGGAGACTAGTCAAAGAGTCAGTGAGACCACATGTCAAAGAGGCCCAAATCGAGGGGATCGGAGGTCCAAAGCTCATGGGTCCAAAAATCCAACCAGCTGGGGAAGCCCAATGAGGATAGCCAATGGAGCGGGCCTCACAAGGCAGGCATGCCTCCCAAGGAAGACAACATGAACCTACGGGCTACCAACTCAAGAAGGCAGACTGTTTGCTTGTGAGTGTATCCAGCAGCTGTCAAAGAAGTCAGGAAGCTCCCAAAACGAAAGAGCCAAGCCAACACCCCCTACCAGAGGCCGAAGCCTAGGGTAGGAGGAGGGTGCCCGACCCTAGGGAGTTGGTTAGCCCTGCTGGTGAGTAGATTTAGAAGGGGCGGTCAGCAGATGGGTTCCACATCAGAAATTCGACCAATCACGAAGCGACACGTGTCAGGTAAACTTGAAAACTATAAACAGAGTCTCAAGCCAAAGGTAAAACTTTCGGTCAATTTACTTTCTCCGCGTTCTTCGCCGGTCCTTCGATCATAAATCGGTTGAATCACGAAGTTCGTAGTTGATAACTTCATAATCTGTTTGTGTGTTAGATTCTCATTCTCACGCCGGAGGCGATTTCTCGAGCACACATCCGGGACTCCGCTTAACGGTGTTTTCTGTTCGCAGGCCCTAGGTCACTGACCGGATCTGGACCTTGGTCCACCTAAATATAGGAAGACCTGACCTGAAGACCCAGGCTAGACACGTCAACCTTCCAAATACCTTGACTTGGAAAAGAAGACTCATACGACACAATTTAACACTTTTACTTGCCCAGAGTTGAAAGTGTCGAATCAACAACTATGTCCGGAAGCTGAGCAGTGTGATATACCAAAGACGTAACTCTGAATCTTGCAAACGATGAGGCTGGAGTCGGGGCTGACATTTCTAAAACGTCATTATTTCTAGCTAACCAAATGAATCATAATGTAACCAAGCAAGTGCCCTTCCAATGCTTATTGCCTTATTATTATTTTTTAATTGAGTGAAGGCCATTGAGCTAAAAGGTCCACCACTGAGACCGGAAGAGGAACGACAACCAACCACCATTTAAAAATATGATACCAGATTCCGACAGCCCAAAGACAAGACAGTAACACGTGGTCACTCACCTCAATGGAACGATGACAAAAAATGCAAAAACAATCCGCAATCAAAATGCGGACGCCCCTATCTTCGAGGAAAGGACGAGTCGGGATGCTACAAAGGACATCCAACCAAACAAAGAAATGAATTATCGAATAAAAACATTCTCTATATTATAACACTTAAACTAGTCAGTTCGAAATATTATTTTGGATTTGAAATACACGGAATTTTATTTTTAATTAAAATGTCGTCCACATCAAACAAATACCGTGTACTATTCATTGGAAAGAAGAGAAACATGAAAGTTTTTTATATAGAAGATAGTTGGTAGATATGATAGATGAGTGGTTGGGAATATTAGAAGCTAAAATAAAACAATAAATAAAGCCAATATCAACACATAACTGTAAACAAGATAGGCTGCCCACAATGCAATGCTTGAGGTCGGTTGTCTTGTTCCTCTTTCTCCTGCAAATTCTAGATGGGTCGGTTACAATATGTAGAATTAAACAATTATAAAAATGTTGATGTGAACTCTGTATGTATGATGACGTAGATTATGATGAGATAATTATACGTTGCTATTATTTTAGATAAACGTTTCGCATGTTATTTTTCTGTCACTGCACTTTGTTACCTTTAACTTTTTTTTTCTTCTGCACGTTACCACCCTTAACTTCTTCTTTTTTTCAATATGTTAGATAATCCGTTAGTTAACTTGCAAAAGACCAAAATAACCTTCATTTTTACTTATTAATTTTAAAATGAAATAAATATTATTTTGAAAAATAAAAATAAAAGGAGAGAGAGATCAAATCTCCCTCTCTCAAATCCATCCTTCTCAAATCTCAACCCATCCTCAAAATTAATTTATTTCAATACAATTTCATCTCTCTCAACCGCCGTGCTTTTGCCATCGTTCACTCCGCCACGCCTCTGCCGTTGTTCGCTCCTCCGCGTCTCTGTCGTAATTCATTCCGCCGCGCCTCTGCTGCCGCAGTGTTCTCGTTGTCTCCGTCTCGCTGTCAGTGCTCCTCGAGCTTGCCGCCGCCGTGAGTTTCAGATCTGGAGCTCATCGTCGCCTTGAGTTTCAAATCTGGAACTCGCCGTTCGGCCTCTTCGTCTTCGACTTCGTCTCCTCTCGCCACCGCCGTGAATTTCCAGCTTCAGAGCACAACAAGGAGGTCAGACCTACACAACCGACCACTGCCCCTTCTTAGATCCGCCGCACCTGCACCACCACCGCTCCAACTCGCCAGCGATTATGCAATTTTGTCTTTGTTATGGAAATGAATCATCCTCTTACATAGTTGATAAATAATTTTACAATGTATATTTAATAAAATAAAGACTTGTTTTGATTGTTGGGTTTGAACAATTTGTGTTTTTGTAGTGTTGGGTTTGGTTTGGATTTGTTAATTTGATTTGATGAATTTGTTTATTTATCAATTTTTGGATTTGAAATTTTGTTCATAATTGTTATTTGGATTTGTAAATTTTCAGTTTTAAACAAAAAATAAATGCAATTTCCGGCGAAATCTTGAATTTTCCGGCGAACTTGTTCTTGACTCATTGTAGAATAAGGGCAAAATCGATATTTAGAAAAATTATAAAGTCATGTGCATGACATATAATGAGAGAGAGTCTAATTCCGTTAAAATTAACTGGTGGAATGACAAAAGGTAAGTTTATGGTAGTAACGTGTAACAGGAAAAAAGTTTAGGGTAGTAACATGCAAAACATGTATCTTAGAGGGTAGTAACGTGTAATCATCTCATTATGTATTGATCGAACATCTAAAAATTGGGTATGATCAATTTAGTGAACTTAATCAATAGGAGAAATTACAGGAGGGTACCCTCATTTGAAACTCATTTGCACTAAGGTGCCCTCAAAAGACCAAACGTACTTTAGAGTACTCTAAGCTATCCAATTTGTGATTCGTCAGTTAAAATGGACGAAAATAGACTCTTTCTCGTGCTTGTATAATTTTATAAAATATCAATTTTACCTTTACACTCTTAGGTTTGAATGTTTGAATTTTTCAGCAAGTTCTTCATTAGATTTCGCCGGAAAAATCAATATCCTTTTAACTAGATTGACGTCAATTTCACAAAAATCAAATTGATATCTTGACAATTATCAATCTCTATTTACTCAAACTGACATCAAATTCGCAAAAATTAAATTGAAATCCTAATAATAATCAATTTCTATTTACTCAAATTGACACCAATTTTGCAAAAATAACTGAAACCCTAACAAAAATTGAGTATTTTGAAAAAAAACTTACTCTATAGAGATAAGATTTGGGTATTTTGGAGGAGAGTGATGGTGGGCTAGAGCTTTCGGCGATGGTTGCGGCGGCGGCGACTTTTGGGATCAGAGACAAGAAGAGATGGGGAATTTGGAGGAGAGTGATGATGGTGGTGCTTGTGGGTATGGTTGTTTGTCGATGATAATGAATGATTTGAAAAAAAATGAAGGATTTGGAGGAGATGATATGAAAGATTTGAAGAAAATGGAGATGAAATAGAGAATTTGGAGGATTTGAAGATGGAGATGGAGGATTTGGAGAAAATAATGGAGATGGAGATTTGAAGAAGAAGAATAGTGATTTGGAGAAGAAGGGCGATTTGGTTATTTTCAGCTTTAACTAACAGGAATGGACATAAATATTGACGGGTCACAAATTAGATAGTTTAGGATACACTAAAGTACGTTTGGTCTCTTGAGGGCACCTTAGTGCAAATGAGTTTCAAATGAGGAAACCCTTAAGTAATTTCCCCTAATTAATAGTAAAAAAAATAGTTTACAAGAGCTTAATTAAAGTAAAACTAAATACTAAATCTAAAAAATGTGTCAGTACATGAGAGACAAAACTTGTTTTAATAGAAACAACTGTATATTATTAATTCAAATCAAAGAATACAAGCTGAACAATCTTCGAATCATTGGGCTCGCCCAATCGACCCATGAGCCATAGATAGAATTGGATGCCTTAGATATACTATGAGCAACTCGATTTGCTGATCCCAAGCTACAGAAACCAAAAACAAAAAACCCAAATACGAAACCAAACAAACTACAAAACCAAAGTCACTAACTATTATCTCCCCTCCAGTCTAGCTTACTTGGACAAAAGCCGAATCTTACGAAAAATTGTAATCTCATGAGAAAGAGAAACCCCCCCACCAACCTCCCTCCCGACGTCGACAACTTCAACAATTTTCTCATCATTGCCACCCTCATCTACTTCCAAAAGTCTTTGAAAGTCGGTTGACCAACTCCACCCCACCGAATCTGCTCGACCTCGACCACACAGGACCACCTCTCAAATCTGAGTTCTACTGGTAGCCGCCACCTCGTTCACCGGTGTATTATTTCACAAAATCCTAGTCACGTTCACAAAACTCTCAAAAGAGGAGAATTATCGAAACGACGAGAGAACCATAAAATGCTATGTTTAAAACTGTATTTATTGAATAGAAACAATGCAAGAACGAACAATTGAACCACTGCCGATCAAAAGAAAAGATTGACAATGGCTCAAAAAAAAAACTTTTATGTAAAACTAGAAATGACGACTATAGTTTCTAAAGAGAGTGGAGAAGAGAGAGTCAAGAGATACCTATTGCGAGCCAACTAAACACAAAACTATTTAATCCCAACTAAAAATTAGTAAACAAAAACTACACTTTTTTTGAATCAGAAAGATAGTTGTATTAATATAAAGAAGAAGTTGTCCATAGTCATAATGTGGACTCTATTACAGACTCCACCCGTAGTTTGAACCAAAAACAGACCGAACAACTCCGACTGAAGGTTCACGGGACGCGAGATAAAATCCTCTCAAATGTTCACCTTCTCCAATTAACACTTTCCTAATCAGAGCTCGTACTACTAGCAGGGACCCTGCACCGATTGCCCCACCAAACGGCCGTACCTAACAGTAATGTAGAAACTAATAAACTAAAAATAAAAGACCAAAAAACACAATAGACTAAAAAACGGAAAACAAAAGACTAAACAAAAATAAAATCCCCCCATGATCTACCTCCCTCTTCCCCCTCGCTCCAACCAGCCGCCCTTCCACGTCGACCAGTCGCCAAGCCTCCGATCTGTCAC
>JAYMTK010003173.1:0-12627 GCA_036897405.1 Pelargonium myrrhifolium | reverse complement strand
TATATGGGTAATTTTTGACACGATAAGTTTGAAATTTTACATTTTTATCCTTAAATAGGTGGGTTAATAAACGGGTTATACGACCCGTTTAATTAAACTGGTTAGGCGGGTTAAACAGGTTCGACACGAACACGACACGATTATTAAACGGGTTGAGATATTCAACACGAACCCCACACGAACACGATTATGCTAAACTCAAACCCGCTTAAACTCGTGTCATGTCACGGGTCATGACCCAAATTGTCAGCCCTACCATTAACCAGGTCTGAAGTATAAGAGTAGTTATGTTCTAGTTATTCTTGTATTCTGTTGAGTAGCAATTTTCGTTTTTAACAAAGTGGGTGTTCCAAAAAATAAAATAGAAAAGAGTGTTGTTCTCTAATTGGTCATCAACAACAAATCCATAGCATTCTCTTTTGGTTTATTAATAGTTTTAAAAAATAATTATTGGTTATTTGGCCTTGGCCTTTTGGATGTGTTGTTACTTGTTGTGCGCATCACATAGTTTTGTTTTGTGCTGCCATTGGTGTTTGTCCTATTTGTAATATACATGGATTTATGCGTTCAGCTCCTTGTTTTTATATTTTACTGGCCGGTGTTAGTTTCTATGCTATTTTTTGGGTTTTGGAACAAAAATTAAAAAAATCAAATTTAGTGAATTTTTAAATAAAAATATATATTATAACTATAATTTAGAGTATTAAGCTATCTATGGATGGTGTTGTAATATGTGACCGACCACAATGAAACAACATTTAATACATTTGTTTTTTTATTTTATTTTAAAAGCATTAAATATATATTTATATGAACTCCTAAATCTAATATGAACTCCTAAAAGCATTAAACAACATTTAAAAAGGTTGATGCATAGAAGGGTTGAGGTGGTCCCACCTCTGACCAATTTTAGAAAGTTCACAAATGGTTCCACACAATAAACTGGCTTCCACTTACAAAATAAATAAATAAAATAAAAATACTTTGTGTTATAAGAAATTTCTTGAATTTATCGTAATGGTCAGTATTATAGGTGATTGCATGCATGGTCCGGCTTATTTAACAATTTACATAATAAATAATGGGAAATTTGATAATTATGCTAGTTCCAATTTAAAAATAAAAACATACATATTTTACTATATATATATTCAGCTTCTTAGAAATCAATAGGAATTAGAAGTTGACGGCAACTTCAACTTAACTAGAAAAATCTCACTATATATCTTTTAAATAATTTTGTTAAGTGATATGTGAATTAAGCGTTCTATGCAATTGTTCGATTTCACAGTTCTTCCTCATGAGCACAATAGTGAAATGTTGTTTTCGATTTAAAATTTTTCAAATGAAATCAAATATTTTAAACATATATATGTAATATTCTTATGTTGTTCAGTTAAATTTGTGGATAAACAATTTTTATAGGATGTATAGAATTTTGTAAAATGATAATAAGTACAGTAAAGACACTTTTACAAATGAAATTTAGTATGAGTTGATATTCTTTTTTTTTTTTAAACAACATAAAATGTTTAAAAAAAAATGTAGAATGTTCTCTCCAGACCAATAAAATGTAAACGGTTTAGATAAAAAGGTTCCAAATTTGAAATTAAAATATTTCAAGTGATTATACGAAAAAAAATCCAAAAAGATTCAAGAATGTCATTGACTATACAAGAAAGAAGAACACTGAAATAGTAATTCATCAAATAATTTGAAATTAGTATTTTAATTCAGTGGTATAAAGAATGAATCGGTCAACAAAAGTTTGAACGACTAATTCTGATTCTACGGGCCTTCCTAGTCATGACCACCTACACTTTAGTCTATTTAATACTGACTATTTGTTTCATATATATACTACTATTAAATATTCTCAATATATGCAGCTTTATTACAACTTGCAACTTCATATTAAATGATAACAAAACATTTTGACTAGTATTTGTAAACAAAATAAAATTCTATTTACCAAATCAACCGGTAAGAACGTGAAATCTTAGAAAATAGCAAAAATAATACTCCATCTGTTTCAAAATGAGTGTTATATTAGTTTTTCGAAATTTTTGTCGCGAAATAAGTGTCACATTTCTTTTATTAGAAAGTAACTAGTTTCACATGAATTGTAAATAATATATTTATAACAAGTTATTAATATTTATTAACACATTATTATAAAAAATCGAAAGTAAATATATCACACTAACTAATTTCTTCTTATTTTCTCTTCAAACAAAAATGAATATTCCATTTTGAGACGAAATGCTTATATAATAGTAAGTAACTATAATTCAGCCAATAGAGGTAGATGGATTTTGGCATTTTGCATGCATAATCTAACTTACCATAATCATTTATTTGTTTATCTTCACCTATCATCGAGGAAAATTAACAATAAAGTATTATTTCATATACTTATTCAAGCAAAAAAAAAAAAAACACTTAAAAATTGTATGAATTATTAATCTATCTTTGAAACGGCAGCATATATGTATGTATAAGAGAAATAAACCAAATATTAAATCCATAAATAAATAGACTTATTGGACAAATATTTCATTTTCATAGCTAATTGTCATTTTCTTTACATTTTCCATATGTCCCTTTCTGGACCTTAATATCTTGTTAAAATCTATGCTTGGTTTTCCATTAATTCCATAATTTTGCATAAACGTAGTATATGTTACTTGATTAATTAACATGACATTAAATTACTTCGTATTTGATACTAATAATTGCATTAAGCCATTAACCAGCTTAAATAGTATAGGATATAGGTTAATTTCAAAACGTGTCATTTTATTTTCTAAACTATCAAATATCTCGATTAAGTTTAAACTGGATTTAAGTAGTTAACGTCAGTCCAAAATATTACTTGTATATAGAGTTTATCAAATAGTCTCAAGTTCATTAATATATAAATGATGAATCAAAATTCAAGTGTGATATTTAAGCATTAAAGGTAAAATTAAGAATAGCATCGTTGTAGGATCTATTTAGTCTCCCTAAAGAGACAAATAAGTTTTTTTTTTCTCAGCAAATGGTACTGATATTAAATATCTCAAAACGGAAGTAAAGTATTAAAAAAAAAAAAAACAATGAGTAAGAACAAAAACACCAAACTCAAGAAGATTGAGAGGTGGTTTCTTGAGATTGAGAGAGCTAGATAAGCATATGAGCTTGGCTGCGACGCGAAACAATGAATAAACGATCACAAAATATGGCCTCATGACAACTGAACGTCAAGGACAACTGATATCCAAGTAAAAGACAGACTCCAAAATATTGTTTACCATCCAAAATTTTTTTCCAAGTAATATATGTTTCTTTTTCTATCCTTCATTCACCTCATCGTCATTTCAACACAATTTGTAGTTGTAGCAAAATAATAATAACTCCAATGTCCAATCTAGTTGACATATTTATGTGCTTGTTAGAATGGTAGCTATCTATTTTTAAATCTTGGTGGGGTCGAATTTTAAACTATTTCCCTCGTTAATATTATAAAAATTGGATTATTCTTCCATGCTTAACAACCAATTAATTGTAATATGTACCCTTTATAATTTTTTATAATCAAAATCATATGGTTGATTAATGTAAAGTTTCTGGCTTAATTTTATACTAGTAGGAATGTGCCTTTCATTCAAAAGCAAAATGGCATCTTCGCAATAAAATTGACCTCTTAAAGTTGAAAGCATATGCATTCCACAAGATCACTTTGATTCTTTTGAGCCATTTTATTGAATAAATTTTCAATTTTCACGGAATTGGACAGCTTAATTAGATTTACAAGCCAAACCGTATACTCCATTTGTACAAACTAATGTGGGGATATACGATTTGGAAGTCAACGGTTATTTTTAGCCCATCGACACAAACGGTAGTAAGAGAGTGGGTTCTGTCGGAACTAGGTGTGGTGGAGACCGAAAACTTTGGGACATATTTGGAAATACCAACGGGAGGTGCAAGAGTCATGCTTTTCAGAGGGTACTGGATGCGACGCGAGCTCGGGTAGGAGGGTAGAATAAGAAGTGTTTATCAGCAACAGGGAAATAAGTCATCTTAAAATCCGTTGCGTAGGCTCTCCCAACCTATATTATGGGCATATATTTGCTTCGGGTAGGAATTGTGAACTCACTTGAGAAGATAGGAAACGCGTATTGGTGGGGCTCCAATGCGAATTCGGGGTCTCGGATACACTGGAGGTCGTGGAGTAAGATGTGTGGGAGTAAGGAAGAGGGTGGTATGGGGTTCCGTAATGTCAAGGAGTTTAATCTGACAATGTTAGGTAAGCAGCGATGGAGACTCTTAACCCAACCTGATTGTTTGTTCAGTCGTTTGTTCAAGGGCAAATATTTTCACCAGTCTTCTTTCCTTGAGGCAAAATTGGTTACCAAGCCGAGTTATATTTGGCGATCTATGATGGCGGCGTAGGACTTGCTAGTGGCAGGATGCCGATGGCGGATCGAAAACGGTAAGTTGGTGGGGTTCTACACGTATAGGTGGCTAGGTGAGGAGTGTGGAGTGGGTGTTGGTCCGCGGGTTTTAATCCCGAGTGCGAAAGTTGAAGAAATTATTGTGTCAGGTGGGAGAGAATGGAATGAGGCGAGAATGGAGGCGACTATGTTCTCGGAAGAGGTGTGTAATAATATCTTGGACATTCCGCTTCCGTTTTATGAGGCGGAGAACGACCTGATTTGGGGTCTTGAAGAGACCAGTGGGTACTCAGTGAAAAGTGCTTATCGTTTCCTGAGACGTGACATGCATGGGAATGGTGATGGAGAGATGTGGCGGGCACTATGGGACGCGACTGTCCAACAGAAGATTCAGGTTTCCTGGTGGCGGGTGTTGATGAACCTAGTGCTAGTGGTTTCTCGACTTCGTGACAAAGGTATGAGTTTTGATGAGCTTTGTTGTGGTTGTAAGCAAAAAGTTGAGGACATGTTTCAAGCTATTTTTATGTGTCCGGAGGTCTCGGGGCTTTGGGCGTCCATGGGATTGGGTAGCACATTTCATAGGGTCCACTCTGTTCGGGACTGGTTTAACAAGGTTCGTGTTATGCTGAATAAGTCTGAATTTAGCAAAGCCTTATATTTGGGTTGGGCGATATGGAGGAGGAGCAAGGGCGGACCTACATTGTGGAATGTGGGGTCAAGTGACCCCACATTTTTGGACAAAAAATTATTTTAATACTTATAGTTTTGAAAAATAAAGATCAATTCACTTCATTGACACCTCAAAATTTTAAGATATTATATCACAATTCATCATATTTGTTACAAATTCGTAAAATGTCCATTATATTTCATTATTATCCACTATAATTTAAACTTTATCACTACCACACTATGAAGTTTTTATTATTAATTCATTACAAGAAAAAGTACAATAAAAACGAAAAACTAAACTAAACTAAACTAAAAGATAAACATAATTGACCACGATTCCAACACACTTCAGTCTGCTCACAAACTCACAATATACTCAACTTCAAGTTCAAAAGACCACAACAATATAATCAGTGTTGGTAAAATTTTACTAATTGAACATCATTGTTTATGTTGGCCTCGTGCATCATAATTATATGATCTTATACAAAATTGATGTACCATAAAATTGTGTAGAGACAAGTTTTTTTTAAAAAATTACCTTGTGATTTCTTTTTCATTTTTATTGATATGAGAATATTGATGAAAAGATAATATATATATATATATATATATGTGTGTGTGTGTGGGGGTGTGAAATTCATTGAAACAGTAAGACTACGACACTGTTATAATATTTATTGAGACATTTTTCTTAAGCATTGTTTTTTCTTGAAAAAAAAAAATTGACCCCATATTTTAGTATTCCTGGGTCCGTCCCTGAAGAGGAGGAATATTATTGCCTGAAAAATTAGAAAGATGTCAGTGTGGGATGTCACGGAGATGGCGAACCAGACGCGAGAGGGGTGGTTGACGGTGAGGGAGGCGCATCGGAGAGGTGTAGTGTGGGGAGGTGACAGAGGAGGAGGGGGACGAGGAATGAGGAGAATCAGTGGGTCTGGCCACCGTCGGGGTGGGTTAAGCTTAACACTGATGCGGCGTGCTTTGGAAGTGATGTCAGGTGCGGGCCCGGGTTGGGTAGTTCGTGATGAAAAAGGACGGTGGAGAGGTGGAGGATGGTGGAGATGATGGGGCGATCAGAGAAGGGTGGCAGTAGCAGAGGCCATGACCATTAGGGAATGCCTCGAGTGGGTAAGCAGGCAGGGATGGAGAAAGATCATGGTGGAAAGTGATGTGTTATCAGTAATAAACGACATTAATAAAAAGCGAGTAGTTTGCTCTGCTCATGGGTTGGTGATTCGAGATTGTTTATTTCTGAGTTCATTGTTTGATAGTATTGAATTTCATTTTATTAGGCGTTCAACTAATTGTGTTGCGCACAACATAACGCGTAGTTCATTGGATATGGCTCTGAGAGGGGAGTGGGTCACGAATGTGTCCAGAGTCTGTTATGGTTTTTGTCCAAATTGATTTGATTGAATGAAATTCTACTTTTCCACTCAAAAAAAATGTAGGGACATACACTTAGAAACACATGGTGAAAAAAATAGGGATTTCGCGACGATATTAGTGAGGGAAGATCCCTCACAAAATGTCTTTAGAGACGGACTTGCGAGGGATTGAAGCCCCTTGCTAATATAGTGCTAGCACAAAAAAAAAAAGTGAGAGACTGGCGGTTGTGTTTTACAATGGGTGTATTCTTTAACTAAATCTCTCGTTAATTTGCTGGGGACAATCGCTCGCCAAGACCACACAAAATTTATTAGGAACTTAGTCATGAAATGATTAAATTTCTAACTAATTTTGAGAGAGGTTTTTTCTAACTAAATCGCTCGCTAATTAATTTGAGAATAAAACATAATAAATAATAAATTACGGAAATATAAAAGGATATTAAATTATTTAAATTATTATTATTATTACAAAATACAAGTACATATGTCTGAAATACAAAACCATAAATGTGAGAAAAAAGAAGAAGAGAAATTCGTCCTAAACAACAAAAGAAGGTAGATACGGGCCCGTGTGTGGTTCAACATCGACGACATGGTAACGATTGTCGCAAGTCGGGCGTGGGAAACGCCAATGGTATTGGATGTGTGTGTGTCGACTATCGTGTATTCAATAAAACATTGTTAAACTATAATGCGTTGATGACTCGTGTCATGATTTGTTCTTGTACGAGTAACCTCCTACAACTTTTCTTGTGCAAACCAAAATTAGTTGGATGCTTGCAATCGGAGGGAATTACGATCATTTTCCATAGCGTGTTTCAAACCTCCTTCTATTGGCGTCACCTCTCAATGTCCTCAAGCCATAGTCAGTGCTCCTCTTGAAATGGCTTGAGGTTGGCTTGTAGCGAGTCGATTTAAGCCTATAACTCAACAAGTAAAATGACATCTGTAGCTACATGGAGGACCCTCCACTACTAATAGACAAGGATGATTCACCGCAATGGTGCAAGGAGGAGGAGTCGCTGAAAGCGAGAAACGCCTTGTGCAGCTTGCATTGGATGCGCTAGGGGTCTACATGTCGTGATAGAATTTTCATGCGACATTAAATTTGTCGGGTTTCTACATCATTTCTCTGACTTGACTTTATTAGTTGACATTTTTAAGTATCGACATGGCATTTGAATGTTATGTTTTTCTTCACAATTTGTCCAAAGTACTTATGACCATTAAATAGCATCATTTACATTTACAACATTCCAAATATAAAATGTTGTAATGTATTGAATATACAAACTACTTTTTTTTTTACATAACTTAGTGACGTATTGGAAGTAAACAAGATACGGAGTAAATTCTTTATAGCATATTTGTGGAAAAATACTTAACCACATGTCTCACAAAATCGAAGTGGTGTGTGATGTGAAGTTAGCATCTAAATGCAACTTGGGCAACACTAGCAATCTTATCAAGTCATCTCCATTTTGCCTATATTCAAAGGCTACAAAAACTTGAACAAGGGTATAATTGTAAAGTCATACCATGAAATGAAGATCTTAGCACGTTGGTGTGAAAAGTCCAAAATACCCCTATCAAACTTTTGAAGCAAAACACATGTGAATACACTACTTGTCCACAAGTGGGAGTGGTTCACATGAAGTCAAAGGTCTCATTTTGCCTAAAGTCCACACCTTCATTGCTTCTCTATGAAAAAAAAAAAAAAAACAATGGCTGGTTTGGTTGGATTGGATTGGATTGGATTGGATCATCTTAAATTGCTTAATTCATGGTTGACTTGTAGCATTGTTGACTCTCATGGAAATCTTATCACATCAAATCGCCTTAAATGAAAGAACAAAACAGTCCCTACGAAATTAGTGGGAATACAATAGAATGAGTCATTGAGTATGTACATGGCAATGTTGGCTCTCATTTCAACGTGTTTATACTCAAACGAAGTGAAATGTGTGCTAATTCAAAAGGTAGTAACGTGTAATTATCTCTTCAAAATAAGTAAATAGTTAGTTTAACTTATTCGACCGTTAAAACTTTAAACATATGCTGTTATGTTTAATGTTATACAGACGATTATGAATGATTTTATAATTTATCAAACATAAGTTTCATATTTAATTTACGTGAGATTTATTAGCGAATAATAAATATTTATTTATTGGTGGAGAGGGAGAACATTTCTAGAAACGTGAGTGTAAAAGAAGAAAAGAAAAAAAAAATATTTTATCAGCAAACGTATCAATACCTAGTCTTCTTGACCAAAGAAAGTAAAAGAAAATTTAGCTTAATGGCCAACTTCTCACGTATTTGTCTACCATAAAAAACACATCTCTTATCTCGTTCAATAATAATACATAAGATCCTAATAAGAACAAAAATTAAATAAAAAAAATACCAAATTTATGATCATAAGATCATTTTCCGCGAGTCAATCAGTAACTCGGTTACCCAACATGCAAGTATGCATAGCAGAACAATCCTCGTGAATGGAAGAACAAGATGCTCTAGAGACCAAGGCGATCTAGAGTAGCCCAAATACCACCACTAATCAAGAGCAGAGGGTCAACTTCAATCTCATAAACAACATAACTCAAATCCACATGGACACGAAAACTAACAGATAGAGTTCGAAACTTTGTAAAGTTGCTCGTCCTTGATCTAAATAGAACACAAAAGTGAAAAACAACTGACCTAATGCATTTATGACATAACAATTCTCAATACTGCCAAACCGTGACAATATGCGACATCCAAAAAATATGTTACGTCATCAAATAAACCTATCCGTACTCTGACTATCGAGAAGCCGGGTAACCAAACCGATCCCAACCCACGCCATCCACGCTATTGAATGATCAAACAAGTTGTTTTGTTGCAATGCGTTTAAGTTTTGTTACAAGTTATGAATTGGCATCACCAAACTAAGCATGAGATATAGGCTGCAATAAATATTGGGACCTATGGATGGGTTTTGTACAAGTAAATCACTAAATCATGCTTCATTACAACTCAATGGGACAACAACTAGCAAAATTTAGCAAAGTACAACGTTAAGCTTTAAATTTATTACACCGTTTTCTTTTTTCTCAAGACAAGGGCTTATCAGTCTTGCCCATCGATTTGTCGCTATAAATATATATATTGTGTAGCCTGTAGTAGGAGACAATATATATAAATTTTGGTTGACAAAAAAAGAAAAAAGAAAAGAAAGTAAGCTATTACCATTTCACAAAAAATAGCATTAATTGCATACATTGGATTGAGTCATTGATTTTTAATTAAAGATATAAATTTTATATTCGGATATAAAATCCATTTATGTTAACTTTTTTTACCGGCTTGAGATTTGAATCAGTTTTAGAAAGTGGAAAAAATACATAATAATATATATTTACAATGCTTTGTCATTATCACCTGCGGTCATTATGGATACTTTAGACATAAGCCAAAAATGATTAGAGGTGAGCATCTTATAATATTCAAAATTATTCCATCTTCTATGTTACTGTAACAACTACGAGGAGACCACCTAAACATTACCCATAATTAACTACAGTATGTAACGAGGTTAATTTTGTTCTTATTCTCATCATCTTAATTGTGAATAAATTTAGACTCTAATTATTTCTGTTAGTTTATGTTCAATTTGTAGATTATTATTATTATTATAATTTTTTATTTATTATAAGTCAATTTTCAGTTTTAAATGTGAAAATTAAATGTCATTCTAGTGCAATAGTTAAATCTCTTTTGAAGATTTAATATTTAAGCACCCAGTCAATTTTCAGTTTTAAATTTGAAAATTAAATGTCATTCCACTGCAATAGTTAAATTTCTTATAAAGATTTAATATTTAAGCACCCGCTACATTTAGATGAAATTATTCAAAAAATATACATAAATTTTTTTTTATAGAACAGAAGGTGTAAAAGCACCAAATTTCATTGAATCACCGGATTACAATATACAATCAATTTAAGCATTAACAAAAAAACTAATACAAGAAAGACCTATCTATATAATCTAAATCTGATTAAGGCCGACCCAAATACCGTCACCACATATTTTTAGAGGGAACTACGCCCTAAGCCCAAATACTGGATGAGTGTCTACTACAGAAAATTTATGAGAATTTTCTCGGCACACCAGGCCCCATACCTTGATGCCCATCTGACTCGGATTACTCCATATCCCGAGCATCGTCGCTCGGGATGCGCCTCCACCCTTTGCTCCCTCCACAACCGGCCTCTCCTCCATCTCAGAGTTCGCTGACTCCTCTGCCGCTGGATCGTCCTCCACCACCACCTTGGCCCGTTTCGGAGAAGTAATCATAGCACTGTCCCTTAGTTCATGGGCCTCCACCTCCTTGGTCCCAACTGCCCGACCACTCCTCCCCCCGAACCCATTTGTCCCCATAGGAATGACATCATTTCTTGTCCGGGGCTCTCAAGAACACCCCATATGGTCTGTCCACATCTAGGTCCCTCTTTTCATAGCGGACTCTGCAAACTTTTTCATCGTGGCCAAGGATGTCATAAACAAAGCAAAAATGTGGGAGGCGTTCGTACCTGAAGTATACCTAGGTTCAACCACCCCCCACGGGTCTCACCCTCATCCGATGCTTCAATGGCGCACGAATGCCAATAGAAACACGGATCCGAACAAAATAGTATCCTCCTCCCAAAATTTGCGGCTTATCAAAGCCAACGAACCTGCCTACGTATGCATCAATCTTCTTCGGTGCTGACTCAGATCGGCAATTATCCAGCAGGCCATGCAATTGAACCCAAATCTACATCCAGAGAGATCAACCGCCTCCGGAATCTCACCCTGCTCCAAAAGCCTACAAACCAGCGGCTTGTAGTTTGTTGTCCATGAACCTCCATCTATCACCCGCCGAGCATCCCACTTTTGATAGACTTCGAAGAGAAAGCGCTGATCACCTCCCCCGACCATCTTCTATGATAGCTTGAATGAATTCATATTCTGGACCGGTCTCTAGAGCTAAGCAAGATGCGCCCGAGCCGCCTTGAAGTTGATAGGCGAGTCGGATAGGAATTTTCCAACGATAGACCAGGTGATCCTCCGCGGTGCCGAGCAACAAGCTGGTCCGACCCCTCCCCTAGATCCAGACCATCAATCTTCTCTTCCACGATCCGCATCAGCCCCAAATATGCTATAACCCGATATGTCATCGGGACATCATTCGAGCCTCCATTTATTCTCACTTTATGGTTCTCTCACCTTTTCATTTCCAGTTTGTGAAGGAAACGACTCTCGACCACTACTATAAATAGCCCTAATCCCCTCCTCCCCCACAAACTTTAGCTGCACTCTACCACACTCTCTCCCACCATCCCACTAATCACGCCGCTCGCAAATCCTTGTCCCTCAATCTCAGATTTATCCCTTACCCTCTCACACGTCTCTCCTCAATTGGCGCACCTCAGATTTCCTATCCCTCACCGTCAGAAGCTCCTACCTCTGGCATCCACGTTCTCCTTCTTCACCGCTGCAACCCCACCACCTAGACCCTATAACCCCTGTAACAACACTCTATAACCCCTTCCACAAAACACTCATGATGCCCATATTACTCTTCATAAGATATTTACAAAAAAAGATATACATAGTTTTAGTACAACACCAAATATGTATATTTGGTTTTGTCATGTTATGTATGCATGTGTGTGTGTATATACTTTTAATTTTTCAATTTTATAGTTACTAATAATTTCGTAACTCAAAAAACATGATATATATTTTGTAATTAAAATCTTAAATTAGAATTCTATTAACATCTACGTACTTTATCCTATTAAAAAAAATATCTACGTACTCTATGAAGGTCACAACATATTAAAACCACACTTGGTACCCAGAATTTATAGCTTCACCGCTAGAGACTTCATTGATAAGCCAAAGAATCGAGAGAGATCGGCATACGTCTCCAACCTCCCTCCCAAACAAGCAAGAGTCCCGTTCTAAGAGCTTTCATTTTAGATATCATGATAGTGTTGCAACCCAAATAACCCGAGAACCTAATCAACCACTTACCACAATCATCTCGGATAACTACTCCTATACATGCTTGACCTGGATTACCTTTC
>JAYMTK010003172.1:0-12631 GCA_036897405.1 Pelargonium myrrhifolium | reverse complement strand
GTTGTTTGACCCTAACCCAACCCGACCCTAATCTGACATACCCGAAGACCCTATAGTGTCGGGTTAGGTTGTTTCATCCGAACCCAACCCGACCCTATTTTTTGCCACCTCTAAGTTATACCGAATACTTTTGAATCCGAATAAATTCCATCCAAAAACAAATTATCTAATGCATAAATTGGGTTCAAAATGAGAGAGATTTAATATTTTGGTGAATATATATAAACATGATATTAAAAATAGCAAGTAGTTAGTTACTTTATCTTCATCTCATAGAATTAGAATATACCCTAAATTGTCCAATGGTTCAATTTTTTTTTTTTTTTTTTTAAAATTATCTTTCTCAAAAAGGAAATAAATAAAATAAATAATCACATCTATTTTCTCTCCTAGTTTCCGAGAAACCAAACACTCTGTTATTTTCTCGCGCGTCACTGGGTTCCTGTAAACCGTATCGTCACAAAGCCAAAAAGAGAGGTTCGCATCTCAATTCCTGATCGAGACCGTTCGGTTCTTTACGATTTCGGATCCAATTTTCGATTGCTCTTTAGATTTGATTTCTAGATCTGATGGCGCAGTATCGGAACCAGCGATTGTAGCGATAATTTGAATTTTCCAGATCTCCGATTCGATTCGAGTTCGGAATCCATTTCTCATATTAGAATCCAGTTCGATTGAAGATTTGGAGATGGATTTAGACGATTTCCGATCAGTTCTGGACAGTACCGGCGTCGACGTTTGGGCGTTCATCGATGCAGCGATTAAGGTGGCTTCATTGGATTACGGAGCGGAGATGAAGCATCGGAGAGACGGAATCGTCGAGCGGCTCTACGCGCTCACTTCGGCGCCGGCGGTGTGCCGGAACTGTGACGGCGCCGGCGGAGAAGCTGCCGGTGAGAAGGAGAGAGGCCGCGAGGAGCATCGGAGAGTTCGATCGCCGTCCACGGACGCGGAGGTTGAGGAGGAGGAGGACGACGATGAGGATCCGTACGGAGGCTTGTTCGACGATGAACAGAAGAAGATTCTAGAGATTAAGGAGCAGCTTGAAGAGCCTGATCAGGTCTTGTTCTTGTTTGATTTCCACATTTTTGTTGAATGTTTTGAGATTTGACTTGAAGTTTTGGTTTCAGTCTGAGGATGCTTTGGTTGATTTGCTTCAAGGATTGGCAGATATGGACATAACTTTTAGAGCTCTCAAGGTGATTGATTATGGAGAATTTTCAAATTGTTTTGGTTTCTGTTGATTTTTTGTTTGTGTTTTTGAATTCAATTGCTTGTGGATTCTTAGGAAACTGACATTGGAAGGCATGTGAATCGATTGCGAAAACATTCTTCGAGTGATGTTAGGAGATTAGTGAAGCATCTTGTCAGGTTTTTTCGAGAATCGAAACTTCAAATACTTACATTTTTAGATGAAATGTCGAAAATTGTGTTGATTTTGCTGTTTGTTTCCCAGGAAATGGAAAGAAATCGTCGATGAATGGGTGAAACTGAATCAACCCGGGCAACTCGCAGCATCCTCTCCGCTAATTGGTAACCCTAAAACCTGTCCTTTTCGTAACCGTTGAAGTGATTAATATGAGAGAAACCCGTCATTTCTGGAAGAATATCAATATGTTTGCAAAATTTTGTGGAATTGAATTCACTTTCAAAGAGATTAATGTGAGAAATTGTAATTAATGTGTGTTGTTGATAGCTGACGCAGACTCGCCGCTGCAAAAAAATTCCCAAAACGGCCATTACCAGGTGAAAGCAAACTTTTCGAACAACTTGCTTTCTCTTGGAAAGTTGTTTAAAATAATTTTGTTGGCGTTTCTTTTTATTACCTTTCTAAGATTCTATTCCCGTTGTTTAGGTTTCTGATTGTACATACTCTCCAAATCCACACAGTGAGTATAGAATCAGATTCAAAGTCGGATTAATTGTTTTTTTTGTGTGTGTTATCAACTGTTCTTTTTGGTGTACACATTCAATTAATCTTGCTTCAAATGCTATGTTTAGATGGTAGCTCCGGGTCTGATAGGAATAATTCGGAGCCAGAACCGAAGCCTAAATCAGTTCCTCGAAAAGAAGCTCCACCCAGACCCGCTCAATCGGTCTCCGCATCTAATTCTGTATCTAATAAAGTGCAGGTACTGAATATACCGATTATTCTTCTCTATAGTGGTTTCTGATTGGTTGCTTTGTTAACCTTTGTATAGGAATAGTGGTTCCAAAAACAGTATTTTCTTTCACTTTCCTTTTGTTTTCTTAGCAATCAAGAAAGTGTCAGATTTAGAAAAACCGAATTGTTTCAAAATAAGTGTCTACTTTCCAATTTTGTCTCCTTTTATCATTCCCGAATTAGAAATGAGAGTCTACAAACAACCAAGTAAGGTTTGATGGGTCATTTCACAATCTATGTGAATAGTGTTACAGCGATGCTTATTCCAAAACGGACTTGGTATGAAATTTTTTCTATTGGGTTTGCTGACATTGATCTCCTCGGATCGTTTGCAAAATAAGGTTACTTGAGTCATTTCACAGTCTGAATATCCTTAAAACCACACTTATTCAGTAACAAAGGTAGTATAAAAGTTTTTCAAATGGGTTTGGTGACTTGGATCTTCTCGTTTTTTTTTTTTTAGAGACCAAGGGACAATAACATTGACGTGGAAAGGCTAGCGTCAGCAAGTAAGCGACTTAAAGCAAATTACAGAGACGTTGAAAATGGTTCGATTACAATCTTATCCATTTTCCTTACAAGTAGTTCTCGGTTAATTATTCTTCCCATCCCATGCTTACACTGATCGGTTTTGTATGCTTGGTGTGCGTGCGTGTGTACTTCTGAAGCCAAGAAACAGAGAACTATCCAGGTGATGGATATCCACGAGATACCAAAACCCAAGAACACCTTCTTCGGGAAGAACAAGGGCGGTGGTTCTCACGGGAAGCACTGGTGATTGTGTAAAAAAAATGGCAATTCGACAAAAGGTCATCGTCGCTACACACAATCACATTTCCGAAACCCGGTTCAATCCTTGCTCATTTAGTACTATATATATTTCATCTCTCGAACGGGAAGAAACATTCTCTCTACTCTCTAATTATCGTTTTTTGGCTCTCGTTTCGCATAATGACATAAACCAAAGTTTTTCGCAATTGAAATATAGTGTTTTGCATAGATTTGAGAAGATAAAAAAAAACAACAAATTGTTTCATTTTCTCCGAGATTCTCTTTGCCCCTTGTGAGATTTTGGCTTCATTTAGATGACCTAAGAGCCATACAAAAGGTCAAGTTGTGGGGTTTTTGTGGGGACATTTTTGGGTGTGGTTTTGGTTGGATTTGCATTAGCACATGGTTTTGTAGCATATTTTATCTACTACTTTAGGGTTGTGGGGTTTTTTTTTTTTTTTTTTTGAAAAAGCAAACTGCAAAGAATAGGCTGCTACTGAGTGTTAGCTTTTCGCATGCACCTACCGATGCCCCATTTAAGGGAAGCAAAATCGTAGGAGAAAAAGAGTGTCCCTAGCACCTAAGGACCCACAAACAACTCCCAGAGTACGCAGGCTCTCACTGTGTTCCGTTGTATCTCTTCGAGATTACAACTGGTTGTTGAAATTATAGATTGGAACTCCCAAATGCTTCGCAGGCTGTAATGGCATTTTCGGGGTTTCGCGATTCTTTCCTGACAATGAGAACGGGAATGAGAATGAGAATTTGTTTTTTTTTTTTCCGAAGAATAGTGTTGGAGTTCTAATATTTTGACCATTTTCTGGGTGTAATGATTCTTTCCCGGAAGGGATAACGGGAATGAGAATGAGAATCTGTTTTTTGTTTTTTTATTTTTTGGATTCGTGTTGAAAATATAAGCGATTATATATACCAACACTAATTTTGACTCGATTAAGTCGGTTTTGTGTACTTGAACTAAATGTCTATATATGCACTTAATGTTTGATTTTTTTCTTCCATAATTAGTTGAAAATTAGATTGGTGTTTGTAATTTTAGTATATTATAAGTTATCAACAATTTGATTTCAGGAGAAATGATATTTATTTGTGCTTATTTTACACACACTCAATATCCAATTTCAATATATTTCAAAATAATATGACATAATTATAGTTCTTTCCAAAAGTTATATGAAATCAATTTTTATTAGTCTTCTATTTTCGAATGAACTATAATTATTATGGGTTTAATGTATATAAGTTGACTGATGTAAAGTTATATCAGTTGTACTAATAAGGTGGTGATACTTCATTTAAAATCATGGATCTGGACGGGTCGCTCCGCTCCTCCAAATTCACTTGGGTAGGTATAAGTGATTTTAAATGAGGTGTCATTACCTCATTGGCTTTGTTACGTTGCAACTGATATAACTTTATATCAGCCAATTGATATTATTATTATTGTTGAACTCTTTCAAATTAAAGACAACGGTTATTCACATTCAAAGTCGATTGAAAGTGAATAATGATAATTCTCAACTTGCTAAAAATTATTATTTTGATTTAATATTTTAGACAAATGTTTATATCGGGATATAATCGGGTCGAAAAAAATAACTTGTTAGTAGAGCAGGCACAAAGGACCAGCGTCTGCGGGTATTCGCAACTCAATCTTAAAAATATCGGATTCAGGTTTGATTTTTTCAACTAAAAAAATCTTGATCGGATATACCCGTTATTTTATGCTTAAAACCCGTTGTTTGACTCTAGTTAGACCTACCCGACGAACCTATAGGATCGGATAGGGTGTTTTAAACCCGAACCTACCCGACCTTACTTTTTGCTACCTCTGTATCTAAGTTTCAACTCATTTTGCAAGCAAAATACTCGCTTGGCCAAAATCTAAATAAGTTGGTCCCAAGATCTGTGTTGGCTCACGAGTAAGACTAAGACTCAGTTTGATTCATGAACTTTTATATATTAGTATATGGACTCAATTTGGAATTGAATTTTTTTTAATATAAAAGTTTTTGAACTTTCAAATATTGGCCCAAAATAGTTATTGCATTTAGTTTATCCGTTAAATGGTTTGGCGTAGAAGCTCATGTGCCGGCCTTGTGATTTGTTTAATGCAACCGAACCGCGGAATCAACAAAATAATTGAAAAATAACAATAATTTAATATATTTTAAATTTTACGTCAGACCACTTAACGAAGATACAAACAACCAAATCTATTTTTGGTCAATATTTAAAAGTTCATGGAATATTCTAAGTCAAAAATAAAGTCCAGAAACCAAATTGAACTCATACGAGAAAGTTGAATCCCTAACACAAACCCAACCTTAAGGAGGCTCAAATTCGGGTTGCAATCGGAATTGAAATTTCCACGTTTGCCTAACGTGGCCCGTATTTTCTTAAAATAAACCCGACTCCAAATATGAGAGTTGGCAAAATGAATTCGTATCTGCGGATACCCGCAACCCAACCCTAAAATATCAGGTTCGGGTTAGTGTCAGATAACAGTGTAAATTTTTTGGGTCTGATTAAGATCGGTTCGGATATACCCGCTATTTTATGCTTAAAACTCGTTGTTTGACTCTAACCCAACCCTCGACCTACCCGAAGACCCTATAGGATCTTATTAGGGAGTTTTTGACCCGACCTGACCGAACCTACTTTTTGCCACCTCTATCAAATATTGCATGGATCCATATTACACATAAAAAAGTGGTTCGGTCCAAGTGCCCACGTGTTTAGATTCAAATTGTCAACTCAAGCCGTGACCATATTCTTATAGAATATGATCACTACACAAACCCTAATACAATACATTTGTTAGCCTTCATATATCAAAGATTCATAACTAATAATTATTCAAAAGTTACCAAATAAACCTATTTGTGTAGTGCTTCAAGAGCAACAATCATCAAACACCGAGTCTTTCAAGATCAAACTATAATATCATAATTTCGACGAAAAATAACCTGTTTTCTCCCGCGATTCCATACGCGTTCTGAATTTATTTCAACCCGATCGATCTCTCAGCTCGACATTTTCGACTCATCCGATTTCTTCAAGTTAGTTAATATGTTATCGATAAGATGAGACTTGGTATTAGTTCCATCAGAATCCGCCACAAACGAGTAAGTCTTCCCGGTTTTTCGTGAATTTAGCTTCGTAGCATTTCTCGGGCTACCAACATTTTCGGAATCCGAATCATCGTCATCCGAGATGGGAAGCTCATACTCATAGTTTCTTCGATTACCCGTTGGATCTTCAACTCTAGTCTTCAATCCCGACTTTTTGATTTCGCTTGAGCTTGAAATCGGGCCAAGCTCATCCCATTGAGACAATCCCGAATCATCTTCTCTTTTACTCGGTTTATCTTCACAATCACTCGATAAAGGGAAGATATACGAGGACTCTACTTTTACACCGGGCAAAGACTCTAAAAACGACGCTAATTTATCAAAACCGAGCTGTTTCAGATCGAAGGAATATTTGTACCTTCTATAGAAGGCTTTCCTGAAGGAGCCGATGTAGTATCCTTCGGGGTGCAATTTCAATATAATGTTCACGAGCTCCTCACAATCCAAGAGAATCTTACTTTCAGAACTTTCCGAGGGTTGTTGCTTGCAGGAGACAGCCGGAGAAGCGGGTTTTTCGCTCCTTGAGTCGAACCGGGATGTTTTGTCCGTAAGAAGAGTGTTCAACTCGTTGGAGTTGCCGTTTTGAGAATTTACTGAAGTCGTGTTTTCAAGAGTCCGGAGAAGTTTGAAAGGCGGGTTCTGAGAGGAGCTTTCTTGCACCCATTTTTTCTCGGTTATTAACAAATCCACCAAGCGAAGAAGATCTTGTTCGGTGACGGAACTAAGATCTACAGGTCCTTCCTTTTGGAGATTCCGTGCAAGCTCTTCCCTGACAGAAAATGTAAACGATGATCAAAAAGTTGATTAACTTTTTACGTTTTGAGCTATGTTGCATTGACACGGAAACGAGATATAGGACACTACAAGTTAAGAATACATTCAACAATGATAATAATATATATTTTGAATATAAAGACATCATTTAAAAAATTAGAATAAAAAACAGGAGAAAGAACCGTGCTCATCAACTCGTTCTAGAGTGAGAGACATGTGTTTGATCAATTCAATTTTAGAAAGAACATAGAACACGTAAAGTGTAAGACACATGCTCGATTAAAAAACAGGATAATGTGTAAAATAAAGTGTCCCGAGAGTGTATGTCAGATACGTTGGGAAGATGATCATAGGTTTTGCGTATCAGCTAAAGAACATAATATCGAAAAGTTCGTTAAAACAAGGTAAGAACAAGTAATAACCTGGTCATTGACTGGTAAACGATAATATATCCTCTGGGCGTGTCCAAAAAAGCATCAATGTCCGACCAAAATGAATCCTTCGTGAATAGTTCGTTTTCCGCCAAGCATGCTTGTTCACTCGGTATCTCGGATTCGTTGTCACTTCTCCAAGTCCGACACCATTTCACAATCCGTTCAAAGAATCCTGGTTTCACGTTTGATTCCTCACTACACGGTTCAGGACTTGTATCGGGAATTTTGTCACTGGCCGAAACATTATCAGTCAAAGAAGATGATTCTGGATGATCTTTCACCGTATCCGGGTTTCTCAATTCCCCGCATAGTTCTTCATCTTCCACCTTCTCAAAAGTATCACCAGAATAGCATTCTTCGTCACTTTTTTCCTTGGATGCAGTTTCATCACCAAACCACAATCTCTCGGTTTTTTCCACCTCAAGTGAAGGATCCGAAAGATTGTCAATCATCGGTTCATCAACAATCCCGACAACGTTCTTGGTGGGTCGAGAAGGCTCTTGCACTTCTTCGAGGCTCAGTTCCTCATCTGGTGAAGTCTTTTCGGGTTTTACCTCTCCAGTTTCGACATTCTGATCAAAAAGTTGAGAAGCAAAAATTTCTGAAACAAACGGTGAAGAAGCAGTGACATCACAATCCCTGTTGCCTCTGGTACCGGTGACGCCTCGAATCTTAAATATGCCATTACCGAGGTTCTCAAGATTTAAAATGTGGGGCATGGATAAAAGAAAGCTCGAAAACTTTTTACAACCGTAGAAGTTTTTACCTAGACTCACTTGAGCTTTATCCAACTCTAAACGTAAGTCTCCTATAGATATTCCGTCGGGATAAGATTCCAATATCATACTAATCTTCTCCAACACTTCCTTTGGTATCTGAGAATCTGAACCTGAATCAACTGACTCCACTTTGGGTGAACACATAGGTTGTCCGACGAGTGAGAACGGGTCTTCAATAGGTGCCTTGTAGCTTCCGTACCAAGAACCGTAAGGCCCATCCGGGGGTTGGTTCAAATGTTTGCCGACGAGGTCTTGTCCTCGAACCAAATCTTCCCAGTGCCACATGATAGTTGCGGCACTGCAGAGGACGGGAGGCGGTGCCTTTTTACTTGCAAGCAATATGTTGTAGTTGTGCATCCTTAACCGGTGTAAAATATTAGCAAAGTCTGTGTCAGCGGATATTAAGAAAAGATGTGCCGGCGGAGGATTTTGAGAAACCCAATACATAAGATCGACGAGAAGAGACCTGTCGGCAGTGTTCTTTCCACCTGCATTTGTAAATTACAGAATCAGTTACGAATGACATTCTTTGAAGCCAAACTATGTAATAATTACTTGGATAAACAGAACATATGAGGATACAAAAAAAATAAACCAACAACAAAATGAACCGGTAAATCATACAATATCATATTATTACAATAAAACAAACTTTCAATCCGCAAACAGTTCAACATCAATACCTCAAAAATTCCTATCAGACACACTATGGTTCTACCAAAATAGGAAAAAATATACCAAAATTAGTTAATACAGTAATGAATATAGTTTGTGAATTTGAAATTTTTAGTAAGAAGTTCAATCATGAACATGATTTCATAGACTCTAATATTAAAATTCGACAATGTGTACTAACTTAGTTTTAAACTGAAAGATTGCGTACTGAATTGAAAGTGTGTGAACTAAATCGCATATTGATGAAAGTTCGTGCCCTAAAGTAATAACCTTTTTCCTTTGAAACATAGCATGCTTGAGATAACAAATGAAAACCCATTTAAGTTATTTGATCATCTTTACCAACTTTATGAACTTGAATACACAAGTTCATGAACTAAATCGCACATTGGCGAAAGTTCGTGCACTAAAAAAAGGCGACTCTTTCCTTTGAAATGTTTAGCATACTTGAGGTAATAAATCAAAACCGATTTCAGTAACTGATCATATTCACCATTTCAATGAACTTGAATGAAATGTAAACCCATTTCACCTCAACAAACATTCCAATATCAATACCTCAACAAATCACAAGTAACATACCCCAATTCTAATGAAATATAGCATACTTAACGTAACAAACGTAAACCCATTTCAGTCTTTGATCATCATAGAAAACTACACTATCTGCTTCCGTCCCAACAAACATTACAATACCAATACCTCAACACATCGTGAGCATTGAGCAACACACTACATTTCTATTAATATATAACATAACTTGACGTAACAAATGAAAACCCATTTCAGCATGTGATCATCTTCGTCATTTCTATGAACATAAATGCAAATTCCAGTAAAAAACTAAACTATCCACTTCCACCTCATCAAATCATAAGCAACACACTGCAGTTTTATTGAAATATAGCATGATTGAGGTAACAAATGATAACCCATTTCAGTATTGATCACAGAAAACTAAAGTACCCGCTTTTACCCTACAACCATTTCAATATCAATACTTCAACAAATCTTAAGCAACAATCTACAATTCTATTGAAATACTCCCTCCGTCCCAAAATAATTGTACACTTTCTCTATAAATAAAAAAAGAGCACCAAAAAATAATTGTCCACTTCCTATTTTAGTGAGATAGTTATGCATGAATTAGCAATCATATCACAAGCAACACACTGGAGTTCTATTCATATATAACATACTTGAGGTAACAATTGAAAATCCATTTCAGCATTTGATCATCTTCACCATTTCGCGTACTAAAAAAAGGCACCTTAGAGGTAACAAATGAAAACCCATTTCAGTATTTGGTCATCTTTACCGTTTCTACACAAATTCCAGAACAAAACTAAACTACCCACATTTCATCAATACCTCAACAAATCACAAGCAACACACTGCAGTTCTATCCATTTATAACATATTTGAGGTAACAATTGAAAACCCATTTCAGCATTTGATCGTCTTCACCAATTGGCGTACTAAAAAAAGTAAATTTGAGGTAACAAAAGAAAACCCAATTCAGTATTTGGTCATCTTCACCGTTTCTACCCAAATTCCAATACAAAACTACACTACCCACATTTCATCAACACACTGCAGTTTTATTCATATATAACATACTTGAGGTAACAATTGAAAACCCATTCCAGCATTTGATCATCTTCACCAATTAGCGTACTAAAAAAAACATCTTTTAGGTAACAATTGAAAACCCATTTCAGCATTTGATCATCAGAACCAATTCTCATACTAAAAAGGCACCTTTTAGGCAACAAAAGAAAACCCATTTCAGCAATTGATCATCTTCACCGTCTCTACCCAAATTCCAGAACAAAACCACACTACCCAATACCTCAACAAATCACAAGCTCCAAGTTTTAGGGAAACAGAACAAACCTCGAGGAATATGAGTGAGATTGATCCCAGTTGCAGACAATGCCTCCTGGTTCGCTCTCGAGAGCTGCAACATATCCCCATAAGCTGTGATCTGAATCGAACCCTTTATCCCATTATTCCTAACGGCCGTGGAAATGTTATGCGCCAGCTTGAAGACATTGGCACCAGCGGGAACACTGCAATTCTCGAAGTCCCACCACACCGAGACGCTCACGTTTTTGGACTGCTCGTCGTGGAGCTTGATCGGAGAAGCTGAAAAGTGAGAAACTTGAACAGAGAGAAGAGAAGAGAACGGAGAAGAAGAAGAAGATGGTGAGAAGAGGAGGAGGGTTCGTCGAGAGAAAGGTCTCATGGCGACAGAGAATTGGGGGTTGGGTTCGATCAAGTGAGATAGAGAGAGAGAGGTTTAGGGTTTAAGAGGAGTGAGAGACTGTGGAAGGTATAGTCTTGCAAAATTATATCGAAAAGTTTGGGTTTCTATTATGCGGTCTGGAGTTGCCAATTTGGACCCGAACTCATCGTTCAACACTATGTCCGACTAGGTTTGCCAGACTAGTTGGACCAGGATCACAAGTAGAATGTGGTAGAGGTGACAAAAGATCGGATCGAATATGATTGGTTTCAGGTAAAAAACATCCTAACCCAATTTTATAGGGTTTTTGAGTAGCTCGGGTTAGGGTCGAGTCAGACCAATTTCAAGTTTTTGGCATAAAACATAATGTTTTTGCGATATACCCAGTCCGATCTAATTTTTTAGGGTTGAAAACTCAAATCCAAACTCGATATTTTTAAAATTGAACTGCGGGTACCCGCGTGTACAGGTCCATTTTGTTGGATGTGGAATGTGGTGTCGTATCTCACGTGTTCGGGCATGTTATGTCTTACGATACTTCAAGTATGAAAATGTATATATTACTATAGTACTCAATTTTTATCATATTACTAAACTCTGCCTCATCAATGAAATTAGACTTTATAAAAAGAGTTTAATGTATATTAGTTGACTGATATAAAGTTATATCAGTTACACTAACAAAGTGATGACACCTCATTTAAAATTATGGATCCGGACGGGTCGCTCCGCTCCCCAAATTCACTTGGGTGGATATAAGTGATTTTAAATGAGGTGTCATCACCTCATTGGCTTTGTTAAGTTGCAATTGATATAACTTTATATCAATCAACTGATAAACATTTTACCCTTTAAAAATTTGAAAACTTTTTGCATTTTTCAAGAGTAAATCAATTTATTCTTTAGTTCAATCGCTAATAAATCCACTATAAAACTGGGTCCTCTTCTCATCTGCGGCCTTGAATTTGTCGAGGTATTGATTGAATGTTTGTGGGGGAGAAACTGATGTCTGCGACTCATCTCATCGGTAACATTTAATACGGTTTATTTGCATTTTATCTGTACAAATCAAAACCCATTTACCCATCGTGGGTTGGTCCAGTAGTGCCAGGGGCTGGACTTTAGAAGGGCGGACCATGGTTCGATCCCCCACAACCGCAATGAGGGAGGAGCGCAAAACCTTAACCCTGAGACCAGTTCCGAATGGGGATTTAGTCTGACTATGGTCACACGGCTTAAAGGTGCCGATCGTTGGTGCAAGCCCTGTTAGGATACCTCATGGTTTAACCAAAAAAAAACCCATTTCACTATTTGATCATCCTCACCATTCTAAGAATTTCAAATGCCAAACACAATACAAAACTACACTACCCAATTGGGTCAAAAGTTCACCAACGAAATTGAGTCAAAACACGAAAATCCATACATATGTATGTTAAAGTTGGTGAGACAACACTAGAAGATGACACATCACCAACTTTAACATTTTTAGCTCTCTCATTGAGAGACTCTTTGTTTCCTATAAGTTACAAAAAATTATTCTATTAACTAATAGTAATAACTATTAGCTTTAGATATGATAATAAATAATACATATAGGATATAGTAGTAGTTTATATAAGAGTTAGAACCTC
>JAYMTK010003171.1:0-12632 GCA_036897405.1 Pelargonium myrrhifolium | reverse complement strand
ATTTCGCCCGAGTCCCTGAGGATTCGATACTCGGGACTTCACCGTCCTATATTACTTGTGCAAACGGTATACTTGCCGTGAGCGTAACATTGTAGTTTGGGTCATTATCTCAGTTTTGGTTTCCGAGGTTGAGGTTTGATTGGAATGCACTCTCGATTAACTTATCGTAGTGTCTAGACAATCTCTGCTCGAATGATTTGAGGGACGCCATTACTTCTTGGATCCTGATTTTTGAGAGGTCCTTTGTTTCTTCGATGACAACCACCATAGGGTTGAACATCTCGGGATGGCTAATGAGGATCTTCTCGACCATTAATTTTTTGGTAACGTCTTTACCACGAAACTTCATCTGGTTGACGAGGTTGAAGATCCGGTTGAGAATTCCTTCACCGTCTCGTTCTCTTACATCTGTGCATTCTCGAGATCCTTCCGGATAGATTAGAGTTTGATAGATCTCACCTTCAGGTCTCCTTGGAATTCACTTTGCAAAATCTCTCACGCTTCCTTTGATGTGTCGGCGCGCATGATTCTAGGAAAAATTACTTTGGTGACGACTCTTTGAATTATTTAGAGAGCGTTTGCATCGACTTGTTTTAATTGCTCCAATTTCTTCGTCTCGACCTCAATGAGAAATGTTTCCTTGGCAGGTTCTTCAAATTCATTCATCACGATCTCCCATTGATTTATAGACCGGAAGATGGTCTTCATCTTCATGAACCAAAAGTCATAGTTTTCTCTATCAAACTCGGGAATGATGATTGGTGAATTAGAACTTCTCATTGGTTTTGTTTTGATCGCTAAACCTGGTTACCTCTGATACCAATTTGTTGGAATATTTTGTAAGGATATTAGTATTTTGTATATATATCTTTTGTATTTTATTGATTATTGATATTGATGTGTTGAATTAACATAATGTGTTCCTATTTATAAGGAATCACAAGACTTGTACTAGAAATAGTAACTAGTTGGACTAGGATTAGTACACCGCCACAAGACTACACATTAATTTACTAATCCTAATTAAACTAAAATTACTAATTCTAATAGTAGTGGTTCAGCAAGGGAGTAGCAAACCGCCACAACAATGGTATTAAGGGCGAACCTCAAAGCATACTGCTGGAACGAAACAGACATAACATGAAAAGTTTTGAGCGTGGAAGCAAAGTTGTTGCAACAATGTTTGGATGGATTATTCACGCATAGAAGAAAAGAGGAGGTCACACTCAAATTCAACTAAAGAATGAAGAAAAGAAAATTGGTACTATGAAGGATTGACAACCCGTATCATCATCCTCATCGTTTACACAAGGCGTTTTGGAACTCCATTGGAGCTTTAGGTATTTAGTTTTGTGTAGTCTTCTCATTGTTTGTATTGAAAAATTGAATTTTTTTTATTGGTTTTATGAGCATGATTTATGTTTTAGTTTCTAGCTTTATTCAAGTCAACCATCAATTGTTTGTGAGTATGGTTGGCTAAATTTTTCGGTTTGAGAGGCGGATTGTAGGATAATTTAATTTCAACATTATGAGTCTTATGGATTGAATGCATACTTTAATTGTTCTTAATACTTGTTGTGTAAATTAACATCTTACTCAGCTTAATGTTAGTTTGTAACTGTGCATAGACATAGGACTTTGTGTGCGGATCGAACCTTAGGTTAGTGTGTACCTTTAGGTAGTAACATGTTCTTTAGACCTCTGAGCTCTGATAGGTCGGATTAATGGTAGGGTAAAAGATAGCATTTTGTAGTAATAAGCCCTATGAATATGTCCTCCTAAGTCTCTAACAATCATCGATGGAGGAACTAAGTACCCTTATGAATCTGGTAATAGTTAATTTGTGTAGTACAATCCATGGACTCAACTAAATTAGATCATCACAATATACCATTCACATCCTATTTGTTCTCATTGGTATTTTATCTATTTGATTTGCTACTTTTTTTCTTGTCCTTAATTATTGCGTAAATAGATTTTAAAAGATTAAACCAACAATTATATATGTTTATTGCTTCAGTAGTGTCAGTTTGTGTGCACACTTATTCACATGTTAAAAATCGAGTCATAGTGGATTAATAATCAGTATACTTGCCGAGAGCGTGTCATATGTACTCGTTTTCCATTTGATGAGGGAAAAAAGACTCATGAAGTCGATCCCCCGAACAACATATATGTCAACCTCCAAAATCAGATTGAGTGACATCTCGTTACTTTTTAAAAGATCGTCAGTTCTCTGGTACATGTCGCACCTTGCGATGAAATACTGGGCATCTTCGTACATAGTAGGCCAATAGAACCCAAACTGTCACACATTTGCATCAGTTATAATCTTACTATGATCTCCTCCAAACTCTCTCGAGTGATATATGAACATAATATTGCCAACTTCATAGTGTGAATCACATCTTTTAAAAGTTTCGTATGCACATTTTCGAAAACAAAAACATAAAAAAAAGAAAGGATCCCTCAGAAACAAAATTTGATATATGAGAAGAAATTCTTCTTGCAATAACTTGTGTTTGGCAACACCTCGCAAGTGACTAGGTTGTTAGCCAAGTCCGTGTACCATGAAGCGGCCATGATTGTCGCTAGAATATTCTCCTTCGGGAACCCATCATTAATCGAGAGTTCATCCCATTATTGCACCTCTAACTTATGATTCACAATTTATGTAGAAATGGAGTGCTTTGAACATATTTATTTAGCAAAGCCTTCTATTTCTCCTATGGGATCTCCTTTAGGCTCTCATTTGCAAGCTCAATACCTACAATTTCATCCTCTTGCACCTCAACAACATCCTTCTCGAGTTTTTTTTTCTCATTTTCCTCGATCACATGATCCTTACCCAAACTCTTGGCACTCTTCAAAGTGACAGTTTGGCAATGCTATTTGTATTCATAATCTCATAGGGGATGACAAAATGGTCAAGACACACACTTTCATGTGAGAGGTTATGAGTTTAAATCTCATTGTGTCAGGTTGGGAGGGGTTTGGGGTTAAAAGGGGAGAGCTGCTCCCTATTGTGTAGCTCAATTGATAAAAAAAAAAGGGCTTAATGACCTTGTAGGCCCCTGAACAATTGAAAACTCATTAGTTAGGTCTACAAACTAATTATATATCATAGCAGTCCTCGTACTAGGGGGAAATATGTCGTCTGGCTCCTAGCGTCTGTTAGAGTTAACGGTTCCGTTAGATCGAGTGACGTGGCGAATACGTGACGTTTCGATATTATTTTTTATTTTTTGCATTTTTTCTATGGCGCTGACGTGGCGTTCTTGAATATTTTAATATTTATTTTTTTTAAAATAACACGTGCCACTTCATGATCGGTTTAGATTGAATTAATTTGTGTAGAATTACATTTTTGCCCTTGAAATTTTCTAAATTTACATCCAAATTCCTCCTTTTCAACCTCTTTTCTTTCCCACACCATGGTTGAGCTTCGACCATCCTCCAGTTCAACGAACCCAACGTCAGCGAGGTTGAGCCAGACTACTATAGCCACCCTTCCAATCACTCTATGTGATAAACATGTACACAATTTGAAAGTTCCAATACTTGTTGCCTACTCTCAATGCACTGCAATTTTTGAATATCAGAACTAGTAAACTTTGAAAAAGAAACAAGCCACAATCCGCATTACCAGCACGAGCACGACAAGTCTTCGATTTCTCCTCTAAGCACGAGCCTACGATCTCCAACGAACTGTCCGAAGAGCATGAGCAGATCTGAACGGTACGTGAGCTGTTTCAGTGAGATTTGCATGTGGGAGTTGTCCTTTTGCTTGCCGAAAAATAGATAGAGAGCGTTGGGGTTGTGCTCTACTCCAGATCTATCGTTGGTGAGGCGAAACGAGCCGTCGTGCTCGTGCTTCACCGACGTGGCTGTCGGAGCCTCCTCCATTGGAGAGGGAAGGGGAAGCTATGGGAGAAGAAGATGGTATGACTCATAGGTGGTTGGGGTTCATTGGGGTGACTATCGTCTCAGAGGTGGCCAATGTGGCATGGCTTGCCGACGTTGGGGTTCGCTAGACTAGAGGACTTGCCGGATCTCATCCATGGTGTGAGCAAGAGAAGAGGTTGAAGAAGGATATTTATGTAATAATAATAATATATGAAGGTCAAAATTGCAAATTTACATCATTAAAACAATTTTTGGACCAATCAATACGCGACATGTGTCCATCTTCTTCTAAAATTAATATTGTAATATTAAAAACGTCTCAGTGCCTACTGAAAAAATAAATTAATACAAAAATCAAAACAAATATTCTACGTTGGTGCCACGTCACCCGACCTAACGAAACCGTTAAATCTAACAATTCACTTAGTACGGAGACTGTGGTTAATAATTAGTTTGGAGACCTGCCTGGTGAGTTTTCAATAACCGACGGTCACCGATTTTGGACGAGTTTTGTTGGATTTGACCGGTTCTAGCCTCATTTCTAAGTAAAGAATTATTTGTACCGACGTGTCTACCGAGTCTTAGATCAACTAGATCAGTTGGTCAGTTCGATCTGATTTCAGACAACATTAAAAAAAATTAACATTTGTTTTGAAATATGTGACTAGGTTCAGCTCAGGCTCATCTCCACATTAAGTTGGAATCGATTTTTAACACATTGAATGCAATCGCATCCCCCTTAATCAAATCTAAATTTCATTAGTAAAAAATAAAAATCTAAATTTCATAACTTAAAGTATAAAAGATCAAATTAGTCCTTTTACTATTAGGTATGAGCTAATTTAGTCTCTCAACTTTAAAATGGATAAATTTGGTCCCTACACTATCAATTTGTGTATCAAATCAGTCTTTGCCTGTTGGCTTCCGTTAAAATGGTTAGTGTGGATTTTTTTTTGAATAAAATAATTGAAAAACAAAAATATTAGTCCACGTCATATTTTGAGGGGTCAGTTCATAATTAAAATTAATATTATTTTATTAAAATAAAATAAAATTTAATATTAATTTATTAAAATAAAATATTTTTTATCTCGCTAAAACATTCATTAACTCAACAAAAATTAACAAAAATCAACAACATTAAGCTAAATTTAATTCAAATCAAACCAAGTTTAATAAAATTAACATTTTACAAATCAAATCTCAAACATCTCAATCTCAAATCAAATGAGTATCAAAGGGTTTTACAACTATCAATCCAAATATGCCCATATATGCCATTGTTGCCGACGAAGAGGAAGAAAAATTTGGTGGAGGTTAGCCAAAACATAGTTGTCGTCGCCGCCAAGATCAACAGTCACATCACCATCATCGTCTGCATCGTCGACAATGCGACCATGAATGTTGGCGAAGAAAGGCATCGCTAAAGATCTCGTTGTGATGCTCTAGTCGTGATGACGCCTGTTCGGCCTCCACGTCGGATTTGTACGATGTTGAGACGATGAGTCGATTTGGAGAGCTGAGCTGAGGAAAGAGATTTTGAAGTTTGGCGACGCTTCCCACGCCAGAATCGTTTTCGTCGATGAGCATCCTAGTTGCAACCATCGCTACTCCAACTGTGAGCCACCAGAGACGACCTCTTCTTCCAGCAACCCTAGGAGCACAAAGGAGATTGAAGAATATGAACATTATAAAATAAACAAATAATAATATTATAATAATAATTCTAATTTCAAATTAATTATCTATTTTCAAATTTTAACCAATCAAAACATGACATGTGGCCAAAAAAAATTCTAGCTCAGCCCATGTAACGGATGCTTTGGATTAAAGTTAAAGGCGGCGATGAATTTGGTTCAAAAATGATAGTATAATGACTGAAGTGGTTCATTTTAAAGTTGAAGGATTAAATTGGTCCATTCTTGACAGTACATGAATCAACCCGATCTTTTATCTTAACTTGAAAAAAGTTTCTAAAATACATTATGTCTATTAGAGAGCATGAACATACAATATGTGATAAACACTATAAAATCAACTAAATTTCATATAGTAAAATCTAACTTTTGTTTAGAAACCAAAATCAAACTTCATTAAAACACCTAAAACGACATTATAATAAATAAAAATTGACAATTCGATGACTCCCAAACCAAACGATCAACATATGGTTCGACCTCATTTGCAAAAGAAAGATTCGCAACCGCGTATCACAAATAAGTGCTTATACTTTTTGAAAACAACTAGGACCCATAGCCATAACACGCCCCCTCCCCTACACCAACAATCCAACGAAAAGTATAAACAAAAAACCCCGAACAACTAATATCTAAACCGCGAAGTAGGATTTTTTTTTATAGTACCCGCGCTCCACATCCCCCTACACGAGGAAAAAATAGGTAATACTACACCTATACTTCAAATCAAAAGTATACTAAGACCAAGAAAAACCGAAAAATAGTAAAATAAAATGGTGCCTCCATAGCACATGCGCTCTTTTGGTTTGCCCGAAAACTTCCCCATCCACAACAACCATTCATTATTTGTTCGGGTAGACTTTACCTGTGAGGTCCACCTCCTCAAGACTCATCAGCCCAACTCTTCTGATCCCCTTGTTGTCACTGGAGCTTTCGAACTTGGTTGAAAACTCACCGAGTTCGCCTTCATGTTATTTCCTATATGGTCTTGTAATCCGGTCACCACTGGTGTTCTTCTGCTCAAAAGAAACTCAACCACCATTACACAAAAGATCACATCTGCCGCTTGCATCCTCCAAACCCTAGCACAACTTTTTTTTTTCTTTTAAGAAACGCTACATGAGATGGTGGGGGGTTTGGCCAGACCCCTGTCTGTTTATTAAAATATTAAAAAAATACATAAAAGATGGGGACGTAGTGAGCCTTATCTCTTCAAAAGTACACCTATTACATATGCTATATATATGCATGCAAAAAATAAATTACATAAATAACTTACCCGACCGAACAACCGAATGACCAATACAACCCCTATCAAGAATAATAGAAGAAAAAGAACTATGAAAGTCTTTCACCCCATCATGAATGCAAGGAGCATCTAACGATAAACCATTACCTGCAAGCCAATCCGCTGCACTATTTGCCTCCCGAAGCACATGAATGAGAGGCACGGGTCCTTAAAGAAAAATGCACATCCGAATACCATATGTCATAGCCCAAGGAAAATGAAGTTTGGATGAAACCATATCAACAATCAACTTAGAGTCCATAAAAACTAAATGAAGTGTAATGTTCATATCTCAACACAAATTGAGACCGTGAAACAACCCCATAATCTCCGCATAATTATTGGTCTCGGACTCGAGCAGAATACTTAAAGCCAATATGACTGTACTTGTAGAGGAGCGGACCAAACCTCTACACGATGCTAAGCCATCACGACACGAACCATCAAGATTAAGGACAAAACATCCCTCAGGCGGTCGAGTCCAATGCACCATACGCTCGGGACGGAAGCGTATCCAAGGCAAATGAATACACAAGTTATTAAGAATATTGATTTCACCAATAGACAGAATATGTTTAACACAAAATATGGGAAATAAATTAACAAACCAAGCACGCACCTAAGATACCAATCATGCCTACATCGGTTGCGGGCTTTCCAAACTTCCTAAGTACCGCAACACAACGCCACTGCATGGAGAAAATCGCTGACAGACGTCCTCCTACAGTCCGCCCAATAACGGGACACCAACCCCACCATGGACGCCGGCCAGCCAACCTTAAGCCCCAACATATTGTCCAAAGCCAACCACACTGAAGTAGCCAAAGTACTAGTCACAAACAAATGCTTCAAAGTTTTAGATTTGACATTCACACAACAAGAGTATTTAGAAACCATTAGGACTCCAATTCCGACAACCACTGCATTGACCAAAATCACTCGATTGAAAAGCTTCCACATAAAGACGAAAATACGGATCGAAATGAAATCATTCCAAACAAAATCACACAACTGAAAAGGAGGTCCTATATTTCAAAACAACTTCCAGTAAGATTTGGAGCTAAAAACACCATCTGCACGCAGATGGAAAATAAGTCGGTCTTCCGCCGAAGGTAGGAAGCATGCACGAGCCGCATCCAACTGAAGGCCACCATCATGAGCCGCCACCGAAGCCGCAGTAACTGACGATGGTAGCACCTGAGCAACCGTGATAGACTCGCGACCAATAACCGGAGGCACATCACACTAATTATCAATCCAAAAATCAGCATTGCCAAAACCCAACTCCCATCGACTCAAAAGGAGCAATTTTGAAATAAACGGGACAACACCCATCCAAATATATGAGCCTAAACCCAAAAACGTAACAAAATTAGGATGCCTAAATGGAGACCGCATAAAACGAGCCCAAAACGAAGTCCCGTTGATAAAAGACCATGACAATTTAGATAAAAGAGTCTCGTGAAGATCAAACAAGCTACGAATTCTCAAATTGCTTTCTTTGAGAGGTTGGCACTCTCAGTCCCAAGCCACCATATGGCGTTGACTTTCACCATTATACGACCAAAAGAAATTGGTCATAATGCCATGGAGACGGGACATCACCGAATTTGGAATGCGACACGTCGACAAGGCATACATATGTATAGATGCCAAAACACTTTTAATAATAATTAGACGTCTATCGGCCGAAAGAAGCTTGCTCTTCCAACTCGCTAATCTATCCAAAAACTTATTGATGATAGATTGGAATTTAACTGCACGCAAGCGAGTACGGGATATATGGGCCTCCAAATAACAAAATGAAAACGAGCCCTGCTGGAAACCGATCAATATCTAAACAAATTGATTCGACCTACCAAAGTCGACGTTGAAACAAATAAGCGACATTTATCATAATTGACCAATTGCCTAGAGGAGCTCTCATAAACCCGAAGCAACTGGAAAAAAAAGGCAGCAAGCGAGGAATTTTGCCCATTTAGAAATACTATAGTATCATCAACGAACATTAAATGGGAGATTGAAATAAGGGTGCACACGATCGGTGCACCGACCGAAATACTGAATTTCATGACCGACCGACACCTGTCGGTTCAGAAATTGTTGGCTCTGCCACCGACCGACTGGACATGCGGTTCTGGTACGGTTTATAATCGGTTCATGTCGATTTGATTATTGTTTTAATTTTGTGGGCCAAGAAAATAAAACTTGTTGAAAATTATTCAAAGCCCGATAAGGCCCAAGAAAATTAAGCCTAATTCTTTAGTACAACTAATTTTCTAAAATTCAGAAATTATACTAATATTAATATAATACTAATAGTCTACTACAGAATTGAACTTCAAAACAATAATATGATTAAATAACTAATCTACTTATAATCTAATATACTACTACAAAATGTCAAAATCCGAAAAAAGAAGTCTCAACAACAAGTCAGTATTTAGCAACAATGCATGGATTGATGAATGATAATCCTACTCTTGCTCCTGAGAATCTGAGACAAAAAAAATATATAATTATTAAGATCTTCAAAGAATCAAAAACATTGAAATTCAATGGTTGAATACATGAATTGAGACATTATACCTTACAAAATTGGGAAACTAACTGTGACCTAGGAGCAATGAGAGCAAGAACAAGTACCAACAAAAATGCAAAGTCTTGAAATCAAAGTACAAGACTTGGCTCCAATGTTATTCTTCCAAAATTTGAATTATCAAAATAAGTTAGAACTGTACAAATATACTAATATAGAGCTAATTAACTATAAATAAAGTGATCATATATCATACCTTTTTCACATGCTTCTAGGTCTTTCAAGTCATCCTCATAAATGTCCTTCGATCTCGACCTCCTCATCCAATCTTGGCAACATATGATAGTCTGAACTATGCGCGGAATCATAGAGCTCCTGAAGTCGTCCAACACACGCCCACTTGTGCTAAAAGCAGACTCAGAGGAAACAATATTTAATAGGAATTGCTAATACATCCCTAGCGATTCTAGATAGTATAGGAAACCTACCAAAATTCATCTTCCACCAAGTTAAAATATTAAAATCTTCATCTTCTTCTTTAGGAAATTTTTCTTTAAGGTACCTATCTACCTCTGACGTAGCCATTCCATCCTTGTTATATTTACGTTTTTTAAAAGCAGCAGACATAACAACTTGATTTGAAAGTAAGATATCATCAGATTCAGTTTGAGTAGTCGGAGTTAGTACAACTCTAGCTGTTTCAACAGAAGCAGCAGAGGAGTACTTCTCCTTGTACTCATGATAAAGCTCATTCAACACATAAACTACACCTGCCTTTAAATCAGAAGCCAATTTAGATGGATACATGTTATCAATAACATATGTAACAAATTCTAATTTATGTCGAGGATAAAAAATAGGTGCAACAAAAATCATAACATTCATTTTATCTAAGTCAGCCCAATACTTGTCAAATTTATGTTGCATATTAGAAGAAATATTCCTCAACTCCATATCATCACACATTTGACCCTTTTTCAAAAGCTCACGTGTATCACTAATTTCATCCAGAAAAACATTAGCAGTAACATAATAAGAACCAGAAACACGAACTGTCAAATCATAAAAGTGCTTGAGAAAAGTAGTGAGTCTCCTAACAGTAAACCAATCTTCTTCAGTAGGTATGCCAATCTTCTTATTATTTAATTCAATTTTAAAATATGGATCATCTTCAACAATCTATCAAAAGCTCTTTCCAATCTACTTGCTGATTTCAACATCAAATATGTTGAGTTCCATCTAGTTGCTACATCTAAACACAATAGTTCCTTAGTCTCTATTTTCTATGTTTCGATGCATTTTTTAAACTTTTGAACCCTACCCGATGACTGTTTGATATACCTCACAGCTGCCCTCACTCGTTCAACTGAACTACCTAGCATTTTTATGCCCTCACCCACAATCAAATTAATTATATGGGCAATGCATCTCATATGCATATATCTACCTCCCAATACAATTGATCTCACATTACTCAGTTTCTTTTTCATATATGATATAGCAGTGTCATTAGAGCTGGTATTGTCTACTGTTACTGTCATCACACTATTTAGCCCCCATTCCCCCAAACATTTTTCTATGGCCTTACCTATGTCTTCACCCTTATGACTGCTAATAGGGCAAAAGTTTTTAAAAAAATTGTGCAAAGTCCAATTTTCATCAATGAAGTGTGCTGTTAAGCACATGCAGTTAATCTGTTGGTTACTGGTCCATGTATCAGTAGTGAGGGACACTCTATATGAACCCGAAACCATGAACTTTTTAAGAATTTCCTTTTCATTTGTGTACATGCTAAACCCATCCCTACGAATTGTTGTTCGTGAAGGGATTTGGAACATTGGACAGACTAATGACATGAATAATCGAAACTCTTCCCCTTCCACAAACCGAAATGGTAATTCATCCAGAATTATCATTTTGGTCAGTGCTTCTCTACAAGTTACTTGATTAAAACATCATGGTTTTGGTCCTTTTTCAGATTGACGAAGTGCCATTATGTTTAGGATGACATTTAAAAGGAGAATGATAGTACTTACAAGTTTTTGTGCAAGAACCATCCTTACCAAACACTTTAGGTGTGAAATGTTCCCACACAGGAGACACTTTCCTCCTGCCTCCATCTCCAACAACAACCAAAACTTCAGTGCTTGCATCTAATTGGCTCCTATTGCCTTTCTGATGATGCGGGGGTAGCAGAGGACGTCTAGAAACTTGGGGTTTCAGAACTTGATGAGACTCATTCTCCACATATTCAGTGTCCGTATTCTGAGTATGAGATAATCACAAAAATTATAATAACTTCAAAGCAAATAGAATTAATAATAACAAAATTTAAGTTACAAAAAATGAATAAAAGTGGTTACATGTTCACCATCCACCTCCATAATCTCAACTTGAACAAAGATCAGTGGAAAACTTCAAAAATCTTATTTGTAATCAAAACGGGATTTTAAATGAGTTAAAGAAACACAAAAAACTAATAAATAAATCAATATCGAGATTGGAGAGTGGATATTTACCTAATTGGAAGTCATTGTCAAGCAATGCATGCACCATGATATTCGAAATAGATCGAGGGCTCACCAAATTAGGGCTTTATATAACTGCACAAACACACGCAGAGACAAAAAATTAATAAATAACACAACAAAAATTAAGGAACAATGTTTAGAGGCATAAATGATAAGAAATTAGAAGCAAAGTTGAAAAAGTTTTACCTCAACCTCCTGATCAATCAAGTTCTTGTGCATGCAAATAATGGAGGTGTTGACAAATTGAAAGAAAGTAAGGGTTTCAATTTCGAAGAACAAATTGTGAAATTGGGAATTTTCGGATTTGTAATTGTGATGAGTGATCTGAAGTTGTAATTGTGACTTCATATTTATACGAAAACAATATGAACGTTGTGAAATTGAAAAGATAAATGAGAAATTGGAACAAAAATTTAATGAACAAGAGTGTGTTCATTGTCCAAGAAGAGAAGAATTCGAATTTGTGTAATTGTGTGTAGTTGATGAAGCATGAAAATTCAGAAGTCGTCCCGTCCAATAGGAGACGGACACGTGGCTTCGTCTCACGAAAAGACGATGGTCAACGCACGGACCGGGCACGAATTCGGGTGACGGGAAATCACCCGCTCCGGAAGTCAGAAAGGCGGGCTCAACCCACGCACACATCCGCGAGGGCAACGACCCGCGCGAGC
>JAYMTK010003170.1:0-12634 GCA_036897405.1 Pelargonium myrrhifolium | reverse complement strand
TATATATATATATATATATATATATAGAATAAAGAATCTAAACCAAATGTCATTCGGGATAGAAACATCGTGTCCCCATCAAGTTTGAGATTCAAATTCCATTTCTGAAGCTTTATACTAAATCTTATTGTGTTCGACGGAATGCTCTATATTTAAAAATATATCAAGATAAATTCAAGTAGAATATGATTGAATTATTGCAAGTTATATATATTGATTTAGTTTAAATTTTTTATTCTACCTATTAAAAATAGATTTGTAGCTACAATACACTTAAATGATCATCGTAAACTATTTCAACCACACACGTATAAGTGTACATAAAAGTTAAAATCGAGTGAAAATTAAGTATGCTAAAACATTAATTGTTGATAAGAGATATTAGTTTTGAATTATCAATATTCATGAGAGTTACATATACAAGTACATAATGAATTTAATTATTTCTGATTATACTTCTTATGAAAATTTGAAATTATTTAATTAATTGTGTCACATTTTTGTTGTATCTTATAATAGTCCAAATCAAATAAAGTTACATGGATATGTATGTACAGGATCATATAATTATCTGCAGAGGATTTTGGACCACAAGCATAGCTTTAACAAATTGTTGAGATTTGAGGATTGATGATTCAATTTGAAAGTGAAAGATATATATGTCCATTTTAAATACATTACCTAATTCCATAAATGCTACATTACCTTTCAACATCCCATCACATGAGAAGAAGATTTTGATTGCTTACAACAAAAGTACAAAAAGACTTCATATATATATAGTCTTATAAGATTAGAATTGACAATTTGAGTTCCGTTTTTCTTATTTTGCTTGAAAAACTCAATATATATCACTACAAAAATTATCATTTTTTGCGAGAGTAAACTCATTTATTATCATGGAAGATGGTCCAAATGTGGATAATGATTATAGACATTAGTTGAATTGTCACAAATAAAAGTTTAATATGTAAATAATTTGCTTTTTGTGACGTATTTTTGGTTGCAAAAAGTAGTGTTTCGGCGATAACAATCTTTTGTTGCGCAGTTCCTAACATTCATAACAAGTTATTTGGTGAATGTTTGTTTTAATTAGGTTTGAGCGACGAAATCAAAACTTTGACGATAAATATACATTGTCGTGGAAAATAAGATTTCTTGTAGTGTATGTAACTCGTAAGAGGTGTGGGTAAATAATGCAAGTTGGGGTTTTAAATATAAAATGCGCATGTTAATGCAACTCTTATTGAAAAAGACCATTAAAGAACAATTTGACACATAAAAATCCTTAATTAAATAGAAGATAATTTACATAACTAATTAGGTTTCTCAATCAAACTCCAAAATTTATCATTTCATGTGACTCCAACGGACAAAACTTTGGGTCAAAGTTTTTGGTGTAAGTGTCCAAATTGTCAAGAATATTGTGGTGTGCCCTATTAAATCTAACTTTTCTAGTGAAATGTTAAGTGTAATTTGTGGTTCATAACTAAATTTCACTTGTACTGTTGAAAAAATGAATTTTTTCTTTTAATTTTAAAAATAATAAGTTACTATAAACAGCATTATCTCCAACTCAAACAGCTAATTAAGTAGCCAACTTTTGAGTCCTTTACAGTTATGTCAAGTTAATGTTATTTATACCATGTATATTTCACCTTTACATTCACATGAAATAAAGGAGCTCATAAATGTTGGAGGTGAAGAAATGATAGAGAAAATATATGGTACAATCATAATATATCAACAACTACATAAATATAGATTATATTTTTTAAAATTAAATAAATAAATAAAGCATGTATTAAACCAAAAAGTAAAATGGTTTAAAAGTGGATAAATTATATAGTGCAATAGTTTGTCTCTATTATCTATTTCAAACCTAGTTTGATAGTGAAGCAAAGTTTAAAAATAGATAAAAAGAAAATGGAACATACCTATAGCTACTTATAAGAGAAACAAAAAACCATGAAAAACTCCAAAGATTTATGAGACACAAAAATGAAGTTACACAAAAGTTGACTATTTAGATGGCTAAATTATACAATTTTATGTGTTGTTGGTAAGAGTGGGTGATCACAACCTTCTTAATTAAGAACTCATCCATTAAAGTTGGAGACATTTTTGGTTGCATGTAAACCAAACCCACTAAGAAACCAACTCTCACAACTCTTGATTTTGATGTGAATCTGATTTTGTTTTTGTTAAAAAAAAAAAAAAAAAAAAATTGTGGGCTAGAAGGTTGTGTCCTCAATAGGTTGTTATTTAGGTCAATAAGTGCATGCATGAAACCAAAAGTGTATAAGCTATGATCAATAATTGTGATGATGCACATTATATTGGTCAACTTCATCAACTTGCTAATAGACCATGTGTTTTTGTTGTTCATATGATGTTTATCAAGGTGTAGCTTGATATATATGTATGTATATATATGTATATATATATATGGGTTTAATGTATATCAGTTTATTGATATAAAGTTATATCAGTTGCACTAATAAGATGGTGACATCTCATTTAAAATCATGAATCCGGACGGGTCACTCCGCTCCCCCAAATTCGCTTGGGTGAGTATAAGTGATTTTAAATGAGGTGTATCACCCCATTGGCTTTGTTAAGTTGCAACTGATATAACTTTATATCAGTCAACTGGTATACATTAAACCCATATAATAAAATAGTTACATAAAAAACGGATTATAAGCTAATTGCCATACCTAATAGAACATCTCATCTTTTCAATGCAAGCAAATTGAATTGGTCTTTCATTTGGAAAAAAGAAGACAAGATTCTAATTTCTCAACAAACAACCAATTCAAGTGAATCTAATGAAAAACCAACTCCAAAATAGTCAAATTTGAGCAAAATCAGCTAAATCAATAACACTGATGAGCTATGACGATAGCAATATAATGCTCGATCCAAAGTAGAATATCTAAAAATAAAAATGTCATCATCTAAGCTTTATCCAGTCCCATCCAGCGGGAGACTTTGGTACAGAATTTGTGCCACCACATATTTGTAACACAAATTTGACGTAATAACCAAAAAAATTTAGAAAAAGGAACAGCAAGAATTAAAATCTAAAGAGGCGATTAGGTATATAATTAGAAGCGGGATGTGCCCTGTCGTCGCAAATTAGCAAGTGATTTGATTGAGCCTTCACCAGCTCTAAATAAAACTACATATAACTAAACTCACTTGTAGGATCCATATTGAGAGATGAGTATTAGTAATCAGCATAAACTCGGAAATGACAATTGTACAAATGGATGGCTGGCGATATTTATATGGAGTTATATGTATATTCATATATAGGCCATCCTAATGTGAGTCATTTTGACTTTGCTGGACAGTGGTTTCCATTCTGCTATCTGTCATCAATCACACAAATTATTCAGTTTCGTCGGAAAGCAAACTATTGGAAGATGATAAAATTGCTCAACCTTGCCACAGGATTAGACCTGGCAATTTGTGTCGTAACACGACACACGACAAGAAATTGGCGTGTTTGGGCTCACACATTTTGTAATCGTGTCGTGTTCGTGTTGGGCCTCTAAAACACGCATGCAAAATTACGGGTATAATTGTAATTTATTCCTAATAACGTGTCGAACGTGTTGGATCGCATTCGTGTCAACACGATCCATTAATTAGCTATCGTGTTATACGTGTCGTATTCGTGTTTCGTGTTCATGTTGGGTCGTGCAACACACGAACAACATTCGGCAAAACACGCACACACGAACTGCCAGCTCTACACAAGATATAAGTTTGGCTTGGAAATAAGAAATTTCAAATAATAATGTGATCTCATGAATGCAGTCCGTGATTACCTTGAATCGAGGGTAAATTGGCACTGTCATTGGTCATGTCATTTTTCGCATCTTTCATGTTCAAAGGAGTAGATGATGGCTCTGAGCTAACTGGGACCTGCAGAAATGTTCAAAGTTCAGATTTAAAATTGCTCTTGAAATTTGGATATTTCACATCTAATCCAGATATGGATACGCATACATTGTCTTAACAAACAAAAAGTCAAGATTGATTTGTTGCGAGATGATTGATGAAGAATTTTAGATGCTCATACAAAATGTGGTAAATTGGCAAAAAAATGCTTGTAATATGAACTGAAGAGTACCGTTCACAGTAACACTAATATTATTAACTAGAACACCAGACTAGAAACAGATAAAAATAAATAAATAAATATGTTCATAAGAGCGCATAGCCAAAATACAAGCATGAGGTACCACATCCAGGAGCCCAAAAAGCATCTGAAATCTTTGATGTGCAAAATAAAGATATTCCCTAAAAGATCTCACAGATAAAATTACTTCTGTAAACTACAGACTGTAACTAATAAGACCTCAAGTACTAATTTGTACAAGGACAGGATTTTTTATTTTTCAGAAAAGAAAAAAAAACATAGGGCACGACACATGAGATGCATCTTTCGTTTATAATTAAAACTGTATCTGGTAAATGTATTAAAATATATAAAATTATAGTTTTAATTTAGGGGAATGTAAAACATCCTTCCATACATAAAACCATGTTTTCATTCCACTCCCTTCACTGCAAATCCTCATCACAAATCATTTCTTCTTTATTTCTTGACCAGAAACTTCTCTCTATTTTTCTTTTTCTAAATTACACCCAAAACTCTTAACCTTCACATCACCATCACTCAGAACACTTCATCACCGCACCAACACACCTTAAAGATAACTTTTCATTTAGAGTGCATGTTGATGCTCACAGGAAAGAGAGGAGGGGCCAAGAGGGCAAAGGTTTTGGCCAAAGAAAATGGCAGAGCAACTGGAAGAAGTTGGGAGTTCAAAGGATTGTGTATTCAGCATCAGTACCATCTATTTTAAAAAAAAAATTATATGATAAATGGGATTGGTGTGTCGGACACGTGCACAAACACATGAATCTGGCAGCAATCTTCACCAAAATGACAAGTCCGTGCTTCATAGCCGTCAACTATGATAATGATAATCACTTAGCAAATGATTTTAGAAATTCAGTACCCGAATACAGGAACAAGGCATCTGTTTTTTTTTTTTCTTTCTTCTGTCATGAATTTTGTGACGTTTTAGAGTGTATCGAAAAGATTAGAAAGTTTTATAATGAAATACTGATTAAATAATTTTAACAAGTGTTTTATAAAAAATAAAGATTCTTTTGGATTTAGTTCTGTAGTTGAGTGTTGAGATACAAACAAACATGGCTACCTTGGGAGAGGTATATGCCATTTAATACACAAAGAAATGAATCACTAATATAACCACTAATGAACAAATTATCAAATAAAGACAACTCGAATAATATACTATAAATGATCTTATTGTAACTAGCTCAAAGAAATAATGTAATAATTATTTAAGAATAGTATGAACCACATTGTGCTTCTTCTACCACACTTAAAATTGTAATGAAGAAAAAAATTATGCTTAGTATAGACATGATTTCTGACTTCATTATTCATGAACCAATTAATACCATGTCATGCTAAGTAAATCAAACTATTCTTAAAGGTTTAATTTGACCCATTAAACCGGAACCTTATAGTCAGTTATATTTTATTTATTCCATGAGATATAACGTAATATAATCTTACGCTGCTAAGTACAAAAAAAATACTACCTTACAGGAGTCAGAAGGGTTAGAAAGTGGGGGACTCTCTGGAGCAGTTGCAATAGCTGCTTCATTGTGGGGTTCACTTGAGGTGGACTCTTTTAAGTGGGCACCATCCACTTGTCTGTGATCTACAGCATCCGGATTGCTGGTTCTAGAACTTTTTGATTTGCTGTTGTGATCACCGTTCAACATAACACCACCCGTTGTCCCAGCAGCCCTCTTCCTGATAAGGATTAGACCATTAAAGTGCAACAAAACAATCTAAGAGCATAAGATGACCCAAAAAATTAATAAAGCTTAACCTCACCTGTTAAAGCTGTGGTTATCTAACTGAAGTGAGCTTGGCTTGTTGGAAAATATTATTCCACGAAGAGGCTTTCCGCCAATACTAGTTTCAATGGTATATCCATTTGGGAGGCTCTCAATAACCTTTGCTTGAAAAGTCTTTTTTCCTTGAAAATGCTGGTGGGATTGATTCAGTGATATTTTCTGTAGTCCTGCACATAAAGCACTAATTTTTATAACTGAAGAACTAATATCATTTTCAGATATGAACCCTACCAACACAACTATTACATACACAATCCTTGGACAAGAAAAGCACCAAAGCAAGTTGACTTTTGAGTACTAAAACAAGTGAGATCACCAAAACAATGGGCATTTTCTCCTGAACTAGAATAAATACCTTCAGCATATTTTACACATAATATTTGAACTTCTATGCATATTTATTGTTTAACAAGAAGTTTGTTGCCATCAAACTGTTCCTAAGTCTACTGCTTTTCTACCCTCCCTAACCCAACCAATTCTTCTAGTAATTACTAGTAGCATTAGATGGGATAGACAGTGGGTTCTTCAATAATACATGTACTGCCTAGAATCTCAGAGGAAGCAAGAATTCAACTACAATAGGCTGCACGAGAAATATTTGAAAATTCTCTTGGAAATTAAAAATACTTCCTTACCAATTGGTCTGCCCAGAAAAGAACATATTCTCAAATTCAAATTATTGAACATTGAATGTTCCAGCATAAACCTCAAAAATATAAGATACTATTGAGGCTATTCCATTTCTGTGATTTTAATTAGGGGCATTTTTGGAAAAACAATGTGTAAAGTAGGTGGAGTTGTTGCCTTTTCTTCGTATTTGTTGTCATAGATGGCACCCATACCAGGACAGAGGGTGTTAACGTATATGAGAAAATTTGAACCTATCATAGCACTATAAGAAATTCATTATATAGCTTAAGTAGTTCGTTCTTACCCGATTGACCAAAGCATGACACAGACACTGGTTGGCACATATCAGAATTTGTCCCAATTATGACCAAAGCTTTATTGTTTACAGGATTAAGGTTTTCGTCTTGGCACTTTAGCTTCAATTGCTTCTTCAGAGATAATTTCTCTAGCCTCCTTTCATTTTTTCTTGGAAGTCCTAGAACTCAAAATTATTCTATTAGCAACATAGCATAAGATCCAGAGTCATTTTAGTAAAACGATCTACATGCAGAGTACAGAACTAAATGATTACATAGTTCAAATTGTATAGTTTTCGAAGCAAGTGAAATAATTTAATTCAAAGAAAGCATCAAACTCATTCTAGACCTGTGTGTAGGTAATACATGTCATCCATTGCCTCAAGACTCTTATTGCAACCACCAATGAATACTAGGACACCATCCATCATGGGATCCAAGGAGTCACCAGACATGGAAAATCTAGAAGAAGGTCCATTGCCTATTGCTGTCACTCTGGTCCAAATACCAGTATCTGCATTGAAGTTGGGAGATGGTGATTAATATGGGGATAAATATATAATACATTTAATGCTAAATAAGTGAATGGCTCTTACACTTAACATGTAACTTAGAAAGAAGAAAAGTAATGAACTTAATGGGAAAAAGAAAAAAAAAAAAATCCAAGGTCAACTAAGAAAGATGGTTGGAAAAAGTGTTGACAAATTTTGGGCATAACATGCACTAAAAAGGGTCAAGACTGTATGTGAATTGGTGACAATATCAACAAGTGGCTTTAGATAAAAGTGTTCAGAGTCGTACAATTGGATACCCATCAGCACATGAGAACCAAAGAAGTACCCCCCAAAATGATAGTCTTAAATTATCAGTTCACCACTATTCAGCTTAGGTTCCCAAAAAGAAACTGCCATGATGCATAACCTATGTGGAATAAATAAAATACTATGGGCAAAAGTACAATACATACCAACATCAAGCGTATGAAGGTCATTGTACAGATTCTGAGAATCAGTAAATCCCCCAAATACAAACAAGATCTTGCCAAAAGCAACAGTTGAATGACCGGCCCGAGGTGGTAATATCTGGCCAGAAGTGTTCAGTTGAGTCCACACTAGAGTATCTGATAAACAAAACAAAGGCAATAGCAATCACAAATGTATCCTCAAACTAAAGGCAGTAATTTAAACCACATGTATTAGGCCCACAAGGGCAAAGAGAGTTCTAGGAGGCGCACAAAACAGTAAATATAAACAGTCCAAAAACTAATCCTGGCGTTTATGCAAATCATAAAGTAAAATGTACTAACCCTAACATTTCAAATCAATTGAAACAATTGTCTACATTAGTAAACAAGTGATCAGGTAATCACTAGCCAATTCTGCATACAACATATGAATACGAGTCCTTACCAAAATACAAACCGATCAAATAAATTTTAGTAATAATTTTGGACTTTACAATGACATTAACTTGTTTGAGTATAAGAAAAGGAGGTGCTCTTGTTTACCATATTAAAATAAAATAGATAATTCAGAGAAGGCATGAACATTCAAGCAGGCCCACCATTCCCCGGGATCCTCTCCTTCCAAATTGCAGCATTGTGCTGCACAATTTGTGCTGAATTTTAGTGTTGTTGCTATGCAGAATTTCCACTGTTTTCTTTCCACCGAATTACAATTTTTGGATGAAAAAGACGTGAAATTTCAGCAGAATAATGGTTCAAGGCATACAAAATTCAAAAGTGGCAGCACTACAACTAGAACTGAAAAAACAAGACGAGAAAAAGAGGAAAAATTGAAAAAAACCTCAGATGGGGTGCATGCTTGAACCCCTTGAGCAGAAAAGTAAAAACAAAATAGCATCAAAGAGGCAAACATTTCTTGAAAATGGTGCCACGGTGAAAGGCTGACACCTCACATGCATCTGCAGCACCTAAAGTAGGTCGCATCATCTCGTCATGTTACAGGCACTTCGGCATGTGCCTCAAATGTTTCAGGCCTTTGACAACTATGCTTTATATGTACAATAATTTACAGAATATATTGACAAGCTAACAAAGGAAATTACGAAAATTACTGACCTGTGTCAAGAATATGGACATCAGACAAATAACAATCATTTCCATCTTCACCACCAACTACAATGATTTTGTTATTCCAAGATGAACAAGTATGGCTATCCCGTTGAGATGGTGGAGTGCCAGATGTTGCAGCACGTTTCCAAACAAAGGTCTCTACATGTGAGAATGAACAAAGGTGGATTAAATCTTCTTTACATACTGTTGAATTTATTTTATTAATGTGAATAACTTGTTATAACTAGTATGAGAGAGACTCTTGTATATAGGAGATTAAAACTAGAAATAGGAAATTAAATTATACTTTCCTAAATACAATATTTTCCTAATTTCACCAACACCTTTCCTAATTCGACTAGACTTAGAATTGAATCTCCACACATACAAATACATCAGTCACTAAGCTAGAACCAACTATTAACGACTAGGTAAATTTGCATTTCCCAAAAGCAAACATGAAACCAGAGACTAAATTGTCATACACCTTGATATCCCCCATGGGGTGACTCCATCTCCCTCATATTTCCCCCAAATAACCCTCTTGTGAATGAGGCCGTGGTCAAAGCACCCGGATAAAATTCACTCTTTGAGCCTCCAATCCCCTACCCCAACCCTCTAACAAATTAACAACACTGTGTACTGACTAGGAGAGAGCTACCCTATGCCTTAAATGTAAAATAAAGGATGCTAAGCTGAACACTTGCCACCTAAGAAACATTACCTGTATTTAGTATGTAAAGATCATTGTAGTATATTTCATCATTAGTATCTGATGATTTGCCACAGCCACCAAAAACAAACAGACGTTTACCAACAAGGGCTGCACTATGCCCTTCTCGTGCTGCTGGTCCTTCTCCTCTCAAACTAGGAGATAGCCATGTCAGTGAGGCTGCAAAATGTGGAATGCAGAACAAACAGATTAGAGCTGATACACAGTATGTATAGTCACTAGCATTTATAAGGTTGCTTAAGAATTTCATGATTCATTACTTCTCCATAATAAGATTCTAGGTTTGAATTGAAACAATCTAAAATCACAGAGATATATAAATAGCAGACTAACATGTAAATAGCAAGGTACTGTGAGACATAGAGAAAAAGATCAATGGGAAATGATAACTCACAAGTATCTAATATATGCAGATCTTTAAGAGGGTTCATCCCATCTGTACCCCCAAACACAAATAAGTTGTCCCCAACAGTGGTACAACTGTGACTATCCCTTGGAGTAGGCGGCGTGCCTTTTATTACTGGTAGGCTCCATTTCTGCTTAGCTGAAAAGTTCAATAATACAGTATGAGTAACTATGAAAGGATAATAAATCTCAAACAAGGTCCGTGATCAAATATAAATTCAAATATATAGGGCAAAAGAATAATAAATAAAAAATCCTGGAAGATGCAAAACAGAGTTAAAAACTTATCCCACTGGCCAAGAGGAATGGAGAAAGACCTTGGTTACTTGATTGGAGATGTTAAAGGGCCAAAACTCGGTAGAAATGTTATGAAATAGATGTTCAAGTAATCCTCAAATAGTTTCATTTTAAGTACTTTCAGACCTAAGAATGCTTAATATTATCTGGTTTTCCAGCAAAAAGCAGAAATATAGACTAGATCCTTTCTCTTTCATCTTTCTCTCATGATACGCAACTGTGATCATTCATAAGTTAATTAGCTGTAATATGTCATAGTTGTATTACATTTGACGGAATGAAATAAAAACTGCTTCAAAATGAAATAACATATCTGATGCAGAAACCAAATGGGCAACCATTTCAAGTCAGTAATGGGCATCAGTTAACCAGAAAACAACTAAAGTCATCAACAAAGCAAACATCAAGGCAAACTAATCAAAATTTCAATAATCCTAGCATTTTATTGATTTCAAAACCCACATAGATTAGAAGAAAAAAAAAATGGAAACAAACTAAATAAAGCAATCAGTAGTAGACTCTGGAACTGATCATGCAAGAAAAAAAACAGTGTTAAACTTAAACACGTACAGATAGAAATCAATTATAGAACCTAAGAGAAATAAACCTAGGAAAAACCCTAACAAGAAGTTGAAAAAAGCAAATCCACAAAGATTAAGAGCATAGCAAACACAATGAAATGGAGAGAGAAAATGGCGTGACCAGTGTCGAAGACGTGCACTTGGTTGGTCTGGCAGTTGTCTTTGCCGTAACCCCCAAAGACAAAGAGAAAGGCTCCTCCTTTGATGGAGTTGCAGGTGTGTCCCCACCTCTTCCCCGGAGCACAGCTCTCGCCGCCGCCATCGCCATCTGGGTCCTGTTTGGTGGGAAGCTCGACCCTTTCCCACCTCATCATGAGCCAGGGAAAACAAACACTTTCTCGAGAAAATGGAATCAAGTGGTGAGTGAAGACAGATTCCAGTTCAACGGAGAAAGAGGAACCAACGAACGAACAGAGAGACAGACCTAAAATAAAAATGGGTCTTTTCAATTTTTGAAGCAAAAATGGGAAATTTAAGGCAAGAGAACGACACGGACATATACAAATGGTGTATTTATATATTTTCTGCAGATAATAGAAAGTGCCGTTTTGGTCTTCTCTTCAATCTCATCATTCCATCGTCATCCCATCCTACCGGGGTGGTCACGGGCGGGTAGCCTGCCGTTAGGTAGATTTCGTTAACCGCTCCGCTAAGGGCGGGTTGGGAAAATTGTGTCTGCTAACCGCTCATTAAGATTAGTTTTTATTGGGTTTGGGCTTAGCGGTTAGCGGGCGGGGATAGCGGGCCCAACGGGTGGCTGTTAAAGCATATTGGGCCTAGGCCTAAACTAGTAAAAACAGTTAAAAATTTGTAAAAATGGACCTAGACATTTAAATAATAGTTTTCGGGTTCAATCAAACTAACATATTGGATGAAAAAACCATTAGGAATGGATCAATCAAAGCCTTTCGGCTTCATTTGATCCAAACCTAATGATGAAAAAAACATCCCTAGCCTATTGATTTGACCCTAAACTATATAATTGCATTCATCCAAAATATAATGTGTTTGTTACATGATCAGTTTCATAAGTCACCAGAAATACAAGTCACCAAAATTACAAGTCACATAACTGAATTACAAGTCATAGAATCAGAAGTCACAGAATCACATTAGTCATAGAACTGAATCACAAGTCACTAGGTTCCCATTACGGCCTCATTGTTGCATTTTGTTAAGCTCTCTCATAGGCCATCAACTTCTCCTCCAGCTTAACCTTCTCCTTCTCCTTCTGTCTTATATAGTCCTCCAGATCTAAAATCAAACAAGTAAGAGTTAAGGAACATAAAAAGATAAAAAGAAAGGAAAAATGAACATAAATAAAAACTGAAATGTATACATGCATCAATAACATCAATCTTTTTGAGGTATTCATCCAGTTTGATTGGATTGTATCTCCTGCGAATCCAGACTTGAGTGCATACAAAGCACACAACTAATCTAGGAGTTAAAGAACTCCTAAAATCAGTGAGTACCCTTCCTCCAATACTGAATGCAGACTCTGAACTAACTGTGAAAACAGGGATGGCCAAGACATCTTTGGCCATCCTACTAACAATAGGGAATCTCGCAGAGTTGTTCTTCCAATAGGTTAGGATATCAAAAGAATCATCACTTTCTTCTAACTCCTCACCCAAAT
>JAYMTK010003169.1:0-12635 GCA_036897405.1 Pelargonium myrrhifolium | reverse complement strand
TGGAGAAGAAAGGAGAAGGGAGGAGGGGAGAGGAAGAGAAGGGATAGAGAGAGGAAGGGCTCTCCGGCGGCATGAGCCACCGGAGAGGAGGGCGGCGGCGCTAGGTCTTGGCAGAGAGAAGAGAGGTTTTTTGAAACTTCTGTTTTTGTGTTGATTTTGGGTTGGAGTTAAGTTTAACTATCGCAAAAAAGAAACTGACAAAACAGCCCTCTACCAAACCTAATTTGAATTACAGCTATCATTCTTCTAGATGGAATTTTGCTGTGAATCATGGGAGATATGTTTTGAGTATATCCAATTGTGCCACTAAGCCTAAGGATGCCTCAAGACATAGCAAGCGATCTCCTGCTCTGTTCGTTTCTCTCGGATCTAGGATTGACATGTCTAGAGTTCATCTGGTTTTCCATTCATCTGCATGATATACAACTAATGTTGGGTTTTCTACTAGTTACTACTACCTCCATTTCAAAACAAGTGTCATTTTAGAAGATAAAAGTTGTTCCAAAATATGTTTCATCCTACAATTTCAATGTAAAAATACATGATAGTTTTCAATTGTACCCCTTTCATTATTTCCTAGTCAGTTAATGATTACTCACCTTTTGTTTTATCCAACACGAAAAATGAATAATTAAATAAGGTTAGTTTGGTCATTTAAGTTGATTTCTTAATATATGTGAATAATCTTAAAATGACAATTATTTTGAAACGGAGGTATTATAAGTTTTATGCCTGCATCATTTTCCAATTCTCATTATCATGTATCCTGAACATCTTGCATGATTACTACAAATAATATGTTCTCAGGGAATTACCAACATGGTAACCTCTGATGAATTTTTTGAACAGTCTTTCATTGCTTCTCTCATGACACACTAATACTGTGCTTACATTTCAGGGACATGGTTTACGATTCTTCCATTGGTGGTTGCCTAAATGCATTACACTCAAGTTGTCCTGAAGATGTTGTTGAGTCAACGGCAGCAGGCCTGATCAATGTTTTTCCTCAGTCTTTATTGCGAACCAAAAGCGAGGAGCTTAAGGTTAATTTGGATACTTCTTATTTAGGCATGATTCTGTATGAGACTATGTGATGGACACTGATAGTATCTTGTGTTCTCTTACCTATCAGGTTGCATTGTGCAATGCTTATATAAGGATTGCTAATATTTGCCCCCCTCATGTTTGGAGGCCAGAATCTCTTATAGATACATTGTGTTCCCCAAAACCTTGCTTTCCATTGATAGAATGCTTCCGAGCCACTCTGGGTATTCTTGGTCCTGATGGTGTTGGAAGGTTGACAGCAAATAATGGTAGAGTTCGTTTATTAACCTCAAGCGATGAATCAATTGAAAACTTGTTGGTTGGAAAGAAAAGGCCATTCCAGCATGGTGAAACTTCCAAGATCAAACGCCAAAAGAAAGAGGAAGTTGTGGGTTCTGGTACTAATATTTGGGTGGACAACAAGCTTCATATTGTTACTTGTGAAAGTAAAAATGAATATGCAGATTATATGCATACAACACTTTTTTCATATGTTGAACTTCTAAAATCTCCTACGCTAATGTCTGAATCTTCAAGGCCAGATGTTGCATTAACAGCTCTTAGCATGCTTTGCATTGCCTTTTGTAGATATCCTAATACTGATTTGTCATTTAGCATCTTTCAGCAGATGCATGAATGGATCCCGTGGATATGTGATCAGGTAGGGGTAGGACTACATCTATAAATTTATCGTTAAGTTCTTTATTGTTTGAATGACAGAGAAAAACATAAGATGAATTTTTGATTCTGCAGACAAAGCGAGGAAGTTTAAAAGGATTGGATATTTCCATCTTTCTGGAAGGGATTCACAGCATATTGTGTTTGCAAAGTAAGGCTGTTGAACTACCTTTTGCATAGGTTTTCTGGATACTGGTCTAAATAGTTATTCTATAGTGCTTGATAATTTTTCAGAATTTCCATGTCTGTTATTTGAATGGAATCAGCTTCTTTTGGTTTTCACTGCTGCTGCTGCGGCGAACTGTCTTATTTTTTGCAGTCTCTATTCATCTTATTTTTATGCACATATTTAAATTTGATATTTAAGCTAACATTAATGTGATTCTAACGACTAAATTGCTTGATCAAGTGGTCTTTTTCAAATATTGATACACTTTTGAAACACATTTTATCTCGTTTAGAAATAGGAAAAGATAGGTAATATTGATGGGTTTTGATAGTATAAGAGAATCCCTTTATACTGGGCATTACAATAGTTGATTAATACTCAAAAAAGAAATAGGCCTATGTTTAATCTACAGAGAGAGTTAAGCTAGTTTAATTAAGACACATGAACAAATCTCATAAAGTACGGTATTTTAAATATATCATCATATGATAAAAGGATAAATGGGGATAGAGTGATCCACCCATCCCCCAAGGTTTTATATGTCCAGAAACTTGTTTTCACTCTATTTATTTGACATTTTTAGAAAACCAGATATAATCATAAGGTTTATATATCTAATTCATGAAGATATTATACCTTCTTTTGTCTATTTAAGTTGAAAAAAAATTAAAAAAAAAAAAAATCAATTTTTAATGTAAAAATTTTTTTTTTTTTTTTTTTTTTTTTTGTATAATTGGAAATTGGAACAAAAATTGATGAATGGTTGTCATTGGTGTTTTGAAGCTGTTAATTAATTTATGTGTCTCTCTCTTGGAGCCCTTCAGTTTAATCTGTTTTGCATGACTTGATTGAACTGTCACTTCTTGTTTAGGTTCCATTTTAATGGAGAACAAGCTTTCCAGAGATGAAGGTGATTATGCAGATTCAATGAATGTAATGATAAAGCTTCCATGGACCCATTCTCAAGATGTTACTGAATTTAACCCTCTCTGGAAGGCAAAATGTATCTCTATTCAGGTTATGGCCAAGCTTGGCCCTAGCTTAAAACCTGAAACTCATCTTGATGTCTTGGATTGGAGCCTCAATGATGATGCTGAAGAAGTTAGAATTGAAGCTGTTATTGCTATGCCAATAATAGTCTTGTGGTCTGGTCGTGGTGTACTGATGCACGTGTTCGAAAGGCTGGAGTAAGTGCTAAATGGAATTTGTTTAGTCTCTTTGGTTCTGTATTCTTGTACTCTTTCTTTGTTTCTTTCATTTGTCTATTTATTTTTTGGTGTCTATCTCATATGATTTTGTAATATATATGTATAATATATATTACCTCAAATACATGTTCATAATTGAAGAGCCAATATATTAACTCTTGTTTTCACCCTTACCCTCAGCGAGTCAGCGGCTAGTTAAACGAAATGAACAAGGGGAATAAGAGACAAATTTTGTAAGAACAACTTAGAAGGGAGAGTTGCCACTGTAATTTACTTTATTAGGCATTTAACTGTTCAACTAGGTAACTCATTTTTGTTCTGGGTATACAATTGCTGTATGTTTTGTCGTCTTTTTCATGTTGTGACTATAAATGTTTAGTTCTCGGACCGCACGGTTTATAATTTTGAATTTAAATTAATAAATTACAACTTCTTCTTACAAGAAATCTTTTACTTCTTATAATGAATTGGCATTTGATGTTATAATGTTAAACAAGTGTTGACTGATGTGATGTAAAAGGCTAAAATCAAGAGGGTATTCTTAAATAGTACTAATGATGGGTACGATTTAAGTATTAATTTGTCAAACTAAGAGAGTTTGTGGTAGGTTAAGTAAGAATTAACTATAACTTATCTATCAGGTCTATTCTCTATGACTCTAGTATGCATTTGCAAGAGCTGTTTGTCTATTAGGTTTGCATTAGGAATAAATTAAACTCCAACAGTTTTACTGGGATTACACTTCATGGTCTGCCTGCATGAAACTATCATATTGCTTACTAACACACACCGGATAATTTTTTGTAGGTGTTTGGGGAAAGAAAAGCATGAAAAGGTGAGGAGGATTATTCCTTCTTCTCTTGGCTTTTTGTCATGCCTTTATGGATCTTGCAATGCTTTAGGTACAAGTGCATGCAAATTACTTTTGAATGGTCAAAGTGATCAACATGGTCGTTGGGTGGATTATTTACTGCAAGGATTCTGGTGCTCAAATTGTGATAGAAGTGTTGTACACAATAATGAGATATATTCGAAAACCATACATCCACCTGATGTGGATATCATTAGGATTGATCTGGAGTTTGATTTTATTCACCTACAGTCCTTATTCTTTAAGCTTCTTTATGATGAATCATCAGAAGATGTTCAAATTGCTTGTGTGAGAACCATTAGAAGGATCCTTCTACATGTGACCACAGATATTCTGCTTAATACAAGATTGGAATGGGTCAACTGTGTTGAGTTTTTACTCCTTCACAGAAAGAAGGCTGTCAGAGAGTCATTCTGCTCTCAAATTAGTTTATTTCTTCAGGGGCCTACTTTGAATTGTCTATTTTTGGATGATGACACATCAAACAGAGGTAAAGAACAAAAGTTCTTAGATATTATTAAACATGCTCTGGCAGCAGCTGAAGATCCACAGATCTTTGAGACTCTTTTGGAATCTACTGCAGAAATTATGATTGCGGTTGACATCCACAGTCAGCTTTTCTTGTTTTCACTAATCTTGTTGGTTGATCAACTTGATAATCCCCATGTCTCAGTGAGAATGAATGCATCACGGTTAATACATAAATCATGTTACTATCATCTCAAAGGAGGGTTTGAACTGTTACTTTCAAAAATTGTGCATCTTCGCAATGAGTTATTTGATTATCTATCTTTACGTCTTGCAAGCCGACCAAAAATGATCAGAGAGTTTGCAGAGGCTGTTTTAGGCGTTGAAACTGAAGAACTTGTTAGGAAAATGGTTCCTGTAGTTCTTCCAAAGCTCATTGTGTCCCAGCAGGATAATGATCAAGCACTTGATACTTTATATGAGATGGCCAAGTGTTTGAACACTGATATGGTGCCTCTTATCGTTAATTGGCTTCCAAAAGTGCTTGCCTTTGCTCTTCATAGAGCAGATGGGCGAGAATTGCTCTCTGCTTTGCAATTTTACCATGCGCAGACTGGTTCTGACAACCACGAAATCTTTGCAGCTGCATTGCCTGCACTTTTAGAGGAACTTGTATGCTTTCTGGATGGTGTTGATTCAGATGAGATTAGTAAAAGGTAGAAAAACCTTACAAAAACTCGGTTTTGATTATCCCAGTTCTTTCATCCCTCCAAAATGTTTTGCTTCTTTAGTAGAACTTTATCTGTGTGGTATCTTCTATGGATATGCTCTCTCTCTCTCTCTCTCCATATTTCTTCATAATTACTTCTACTTTAATTGCCAGTTCACATTTTTTATGGTGTCATTTCTGAGGTTGACGTGTTCCACTTGTTTCATATTTTTAGATTGTCTTCGTTTGATAATCTATTCTCTTTTGTGTTGTATCGTCACTAGCCTGATGACCGAGTTCTGAATACTTGTAGTTGAAATTTGAATACTTGTAATTTTACCATGCTGCAAAGTTCAACTATATTGTTATGCTTGTGCAATAATTGGTTTCTTGCCTCCATTTGCAGGTTAGCTCGAGTTCCTGATATGCTAAAAGAAGTTGCTAGGATTCTTACAGGTGCTGAAGATCTTCCAGGGTTTTTAAGGAATCATTTTGTTGGCCTACTTAACAGTGTTGATAGGAAATTGCTCCATGCAAAAGACTTATTGCTGCAGAGACAAGCCTTGAAACGTATTGAAATGCTAATTACTCTGATGGGTTCTCATCTTGGTACCTATGTGCCAAAACTAATGGTTCTTCTGATGCATGCTATTAACAAAGAATCACTCCAGGGTGAGGGTCTCTCTGTCTTGCATTTTTTCATTGAGCAGTTGGCAAGAGTATCACCATTGAGCACTGAACATATAATTTCTCAAGTTTTTGCTGCACTTATTCCCTTCTTTCAGAGAGATAAAGAAAATCCATCTGCACATTTGAATAAAGTGGTGAAGATCTTGAAAGAACTTGTGCTAAAGAATAAGGTAATCTTAAAGCAGCACATTCGTGAGTTTCCCCCATTGCCTGGTATTCCTGCTCTAGCAGATGTCAATGCAGCTATACAAGAAGCCCGTGGGTCAATGACTTTGAAGGATCAACTGCGAGATGTTGTTGATGGTTTGAATCATGAGAGCCTGAATGTGAGGTATATGGTAGCATGTGAGTTAAGCAAGTTGCTCAACCTAAAAAGGGAGGACGTTACAGCTTTGATCAATGGCGAAGCTGGTTCGGACATGGATTTGTTGAGCTCTTTGATTAGATCTTTACTCAGAGGATGTGCCGAAGAATCAAGGACTACGGTAGGACAGCGGCTAAAGTTGGTCTGTGCAGATTGCCTTGGAGCATTAGGAGCCGTTGATCCTGCTAAAGTAAAGGTTTTTTCATGCCAACGGTTCAAAATTGAATGTTCAGATGATGATCTTATCTTTGAATTGATCCACAAACATCTTGCTAGGGCTTTCCGAGCTGCACCTGACACCATCATTCAAGACTCAGCTGCATTGGCTATACAAGAACTACTAAAGATTGCAGGCTGTGAGGCATCCCTGGACCAGAATGTAACAGCTTGTAAGTCTCACATTCAAAAGAATAAAGAAATTTCAAAGGTATCCACATCTGGAAATATGGGTGCTGCTAATAACAATGAGATTAATAGGAGGGGTCAAATATTGTGGGACCGTTTCTCTAATTATGTTAAAGAGATTATAGCCCCTTGTCTAACTTCTAGATTTCAGCTCCCTAATGTGGCTGATTCAGCTTCTGCTGGCCCAATTTACCGGCCTTCTATGTCATTCAGAAGATGGATATTCTTTTGGATACGAAAGTTGACTGTGCACGCCACAGGATCTCGTGCAAGCATTTTTAATGCCTGTCGTGGTATAGTACGTCATGATATGCAAACGGCTACATATCTGCTGCCATACTTAGTCCTCAGTGCTGTATGTCATGGTACTGAGGATGCACGACGTGGCATAACTGAGGAAATCCTGTGTGTCCTTGAGGCTGCTGCATCAGAGAGCAGTGGGGCTGCTGTTAGTGGTGGGCATAGTGAGGTTTGCATCCAAGCTGTGTTTACCCTGCTTGATAATCTTGGGCAATGGGTGGATGATGTTGCTCAAGAACTCGCTCTTTCCCAGTCCCTTTTGTCTCCTAAACAACAATCATCCAAATTGAAGGATCAAGACTCAAATTCTTCAATGGCACAGGACCAACTTCTTATACAGTGCAAATATGTTTCAGAGCTTTTAGGTGCAATTCCGAAGGTCACTCTTGCCAGAGCCTCTTTCAGATGTCAGGCCTATGCTAGATCTTTGATGTATTTTGAGTCTCATGTGCAGCTGAAGTCAGGTTCCTCTAACCCTGCTGCTGCAAGGAGTGGCATCTTTGAGGATGAAGATGTTTCATATCTAATGGAAATATACAGCTGCATGGATGAGCCTGATGGTCTATCTGGCCTGGCATGTTTACGCAAATCATTAAGCTTACAGGACCAGCTCTTAATAAACAAAAAAGCTGGAAACTGGGCAGAAGTTTTAACTTCTTGTGAACAGGCTTTGCAGATGGAACCAACATCAGTTCAGAGACATTCAGATGTCTTGAACTGTTTATTAAACATGTGCCACCTTCAGGCTATGGTTACTCATGTGGATGGTTTAATTTCCAGGATTCCTGAATACAAGAAAACATGGTGCATGCAAGGTGTGCAAGCAGCATGGAGGCTTGGCCGGTGGGATTTGATGGATGAATACCTTTGCAGTGCTGATGAAGAAGGTTTGCTTTGTAGCAGTTCTGAGAGTAATGCTTCTTTTGACATGGATGTTGCTAAAATTCTCCAGACAATGATGAAGAAGGATCAGTTTTCAGTTGCTGAGAAAGTTGCACTATCCAAACAAGCTCTGATTGCTCCCCTGGCTGCTGCGGGTATGGATTCATACATGCGGGCTTACCCATTTGTTGTAAAACTTCATTTGCTCCGGGAGCTGGAGGACTTCCATGCTCTTCTTGTTGATGACTCTTTCTTGGGGAAATCATTTAATTTGAGTGACCATGAATTTTCAAAAATGATGGAAAATTGGGAGAATCGCCTGAGGTTTACACAACCATCACTTTGGGCAAGAGAGCCTCTTCTGGCTTTCCGGAGACTGGTCTATGGTGCCAGTGGTCTGGGTGCTCAGGTTGGTAACTGCTGGCTTCAATATGCAAAGCTGTGTCGTTTGGCTGGTCATTATGAGACAGCAAACCGAGCAATTCTAGAAGCCCAGGCTTCAGGTGCACAGAATGTCCACATGGAGAAGGCTAAGCTTCTATGGAGCACTAGGAGATCTGACGGTGCCATTGCAGTGCTGCAACAGTCTCTCTTGAACATGCCTGTGGATGTTGTAGGCTCCGCTGCAATATCCTCAATTACTAGCCTATCGCTGGTTCCGCTTAATCCACTACCTTTGCTTTGTGGTACTCAAGCCTCGAATGAGAATCAAGACATTGCAAAGACCCTCCTGCTATATACAAGGTGGACCCATTACACTGGTCAGAAACAGAAGGAAGAAGTGATAACTCTATTTTTCAGGGTGAGAGAACTGCAGCCGAAGTGGGAAAAAGGCTATTTCTATATGGCTAAGTATTGTGACGAAGTGCTTGCAGATGCCAGGAAACGTCAAGAAGAAAATGTGGAACTAGGTGCCAAGATTGTGTCCTCGAGTTCGGCTGTTGCTTCTGCAAGCACAAAATCTGAGAAGCGTTGGTGGTTTTCCCTTCCTGATGTACTGCTATACTATGCAAAGGGGCTTCTTAGAGGCCATAGAAATCTCTATCGAGCTCTTCCAAGGTTGTTAACCCTATGGTTTGACTTCGGGAGTTTCTATCAAAGAAGTTACACATCAGCCAATAAAGACTTGAAACCTGTCATGGCGAAGGTAGTAAAAGAACTCTTAAGATGAGATATTTATTTTCAACTGCTTATCAGTTTGACTCTGTCTTCCACATCCTTTATACATTTATGACGCTATCTTTTTTGGCAGGTATGCGGTATCATACGAGGGCTTCTAAAAGATTTACCAATATGTCACTGGTTAACAGTACTGCCGCAGCTAGTCTCTAGAATTTGCCACCAGAATGAAGAAACTGTTAAATTGGTAAAACATATCATCACTTCTGTTGTCCGTAAATACCCACAGCAATCTCTATGGATTATGGCTGCAGTTTCCAAATCCACTGTCCCATTGAGACGGGACGCTGCTGCAGAAATTATACAGGCTGCACGAAAAGGTTTCAGCCAGGGAAACAATGGCAACAATTTGTTTGTTCAATTTGCTAGCCTCATCGATCATTTCATCAAGTTGTGCTTTCATCAAGGCCAAACAAAAGCAAAAACAATAAATATCTCAACTGAATTCAGTGCCTTGAAGAGGATGATGCCACTGGGAATCATCATGCCAATCCAACAATCTCTTAGTGTTAGTCTACCAACATATGATATGGATCTCACTGACAATCTTACCTCTAACATCTTTTCTGGCACAGATCTTCCAACGATTTCAGGAATAGCTGATGAAGCAGAGATTCTTTCATCTCTCCAGCGACCTAAGAAAGTAAGTTCTTAAATCAGTTTCAGAAGAGGTTTCTTGAACTGCTTTTCCTTGTTCTATGGTTTAGTGGGCGCCACATACTAATGCAAATAAAAATGTGACTTTCACTAGAAGATTGTATCTTGCCTTATACTTTGCCTTTTTTTTTTCTTTTTTTTTTTTAATGAAATAAGAATTGATGATTATTGTACTCTCTTGTTCCTGGATGGTCTTTTATGAAAATGGTGCTCTAGTGTTCATACTTCTTAACCATTACTTGTTCTTCTATTTTCAGGTTATCTTATTGGGCAGTGATGGAATAGAGCGTCCGTTCCTATGCAAACCCAAAGATGACCTCAGGAAAGACGCCCGCATGATGGAATTCACTGCCATGATAAATCATTTATTATCAAAATACCCTGAAAGTCGTCGTCGAAAGCTCTACATTAGGACTTTTGCTGTGGTTCCTCTGACAGAAGATTGCGGTATGATAGAATGGGTGCCCCACACTCGTGGACTACGGCATATTCTTCAAGACATATATATAACGTGTGGAAAATTTGATAAGCAGAAAACAAATCCTCAAATTAAACGTATTTATGATCAATGCCAAGGCAAATTGCCGGAAGATGAGATGCTGAAGAGCAAAATCCTTCCAATGTTCCCGCCAGTGTTCCACAAATGGTTCTTGACCACTTTCTCAGAGCCAGCTGCTTGGTTTAGGGCTCGGGTTGCTTATGCACACACTGTGGCAGTGTGGTCCATGGTTGGGCATATTGTGGGGCTGGGAGACCGGCATGGTGAAAACATTCTCCTTGATTCCACTACGGGGGATTGTGTTCATGTTGATTTCAGTTGCTTATTTGATAAAGGTTTGCAGTTGGAGAAGCCTGAGCTGGTTCCTTTTAGGCTAACTCAGGTCAGAACAACCTTAAATATATTTTATCTGTTAAAATCTACCTGAACTATCAAAATATTCACAAGCTAGACCCAACTTGCTATAAGTAACCATCTGTCAAATTCATTATCATGCATGTCAATGATTCATGCAGACCCAAAATGTACTAATGATATTCAAATTAGGAAAACATGTTGCCAAGTTATATGTTTTCACTTGGGGTGACCTGAGTTTTTATTTTCCTCATACTTTTCTTCTGGAACCTGCAGAACATGATTGATGGCTTGGGCATAACTGGATATGAGGGCATTTTCTTGAGGGTGTGCGAAATCACGCTTTCAGTACTGCGGACACACAGGGAGACTTTAATGAGCGTGCTTGAAACTTTCATTCATGATCCTCTGGTGGAGTGGACAAAATCTCACAAGTCCAGTGTTGCAGAAGTTCAGAACCCACATGCTCAGGTTTGAGTCTTCAGCATCCTCCCTCGCTATTGTAGGTTTGACTATTTAGTATTTCGCCTTGTCACTGGTAGTTTCTATGAACTATGCAATAAGCATTGCAATTGAAGCTCAGCCCATCGTTTCATTGTTCATGTTGTATTCCCCCACAAGTAGAGTCGGCAATTCGTGTGTGTGTGTCGTGTTGAAGATTGACCGTGTTATATGGGCCAACACGGACACAACATATTTGTGAACACGTAACACAAATGCGGCATATTTAGCTAAATGGGTCGGGTTAACTCGACATGACACAATTAGCATGTCATGACCTAACAGGCTAACACGTTTTGCTTGACGAGACCAACATGTTTTCAACAGGATTGAATATCACAAATTTAACCCATTTAACATAACTATGTTAACTAGGATGAAATTTTTTGGGTTAATTTACAATTATAACCACTAAATGGCAAGATTCTAAAATCAGTGAGCCCAAATATGCATATTTTGAGTCATGTTTGCGTCGTGTCACGTGTTGAGACCCAAACTGCCAGCTCTACCTACAAGCACTATGTGTGGAGTTTGAGACCACCACACACCCAACTAGAGCATGGTTTTGTCCAAATCCTGAAGCTGTTTGGTGGACGGGGGCAACTGCTATATGAAGCGGTCTCTAACTCCACTATATTTGAGTGGGACACAAAATTGGGCAAGTTCAAGTTTCGTCAGGGCCTACCTGATCAAATTGAGCTTTGATCAAACCAAGAAAGTTATGAACAATTCTAGATAAGTTTCCTCATATTGTAATTATGTAAGCATTGTCACCTATTACACCCTGCCTAAAAGTCTTCAACGAAAAATGGGAATCAATCGGAACGTAATGAGCCTATGCATGTCTGGGGTTGGTGAGGGTGTTAATAGTATATCTTTTCATCAGACTGCAGTTATTTAATTATTTTAATAAGTATTATGAAACTTTTATTAAAGCATGTTTTGTTTCAATATTGCAGCGAGCCATAAGTAACATTGAGGCAAGGTTACGAGGAGTTGTTGTTGGTGTTGGAGCAGCTCCTTCTTTACCCCTAGCTGTGGAAGGTCAGGCTCGTCGCTTAATTGCTGAAGCTGTCTCTCTCAAAAATCTTGGGAAGATGTATATATGGTGGATGCCTTGGCTTTAAGAGTTTTGGCGAACCGGCGCCTCTCCTGTGGTATAGTGGGCCGAAGCTTTATTGCATTAATTGTTAAATACTCTGTTTTACTATTTGTCAATGCAAATATGTTTGATTGCTTTTGTAATTGCAGCACTGATATCCTGCTATAAGATGAGCTCGTGATTTTTAGATCTGCTATGGAGAAGACAAACATAGGCAATCCCATACATTATGGTTCAGAACTGTGAAATTTCTACATTGATCCAGCAGGAGCTGGATTTGATGGCTCATGAAATTATATGCCCAAACTTCCCTGTTAATTGCATGTATTTCCTCGTGTATATATATCATCAGAATTAAGGTTTGCTAATGAGAAAATGTCAAAGCTTCTAAGTTCAAACAATAGTGCACATCACAGACTTGTTTGGTTACTGAGAAAATGTCAGAGAGCAAAAAAATGCCAAATTAGGAGATAAAAGATTCCGTTGCCGGGACTTGAACCCGGGTCTCTCGGGTGAGAGCCGAGTATCCTAACCAACTAGACTACAACGGATTTG
>JAYMTK010003168.1:0-12637 GCA_036897405.1 Pelargonium myrrhifolium | reverse complement strand
GTACCATGGTGATACTTAACTAGGGACACATTTAAGGATAGACGAACTATCCTATGGTTAATCTTATTGAATTACATACTCATCACAGAAGCTATGTATAATAAGATTGGCAATGCCTTTTGAATATGATGCTATAAATGTCCTCTCATAATCATACAAATGATTGATCTCTAGGGCATATTCCCAACGTTATATTCATTTTTATAGATTTCTCTGGTGTCTAGTTCCTCGTGGGGTGCTTTGGCCTTCAAGCTCTATGACTTAGGCAGCAAGCAACGTGCACGGACGTCCTTTTATTTGGTCAATGTTGACTCATCATGAAGGTCCAGGTGGCTCGCTCTCATTGATGGAGGAAGCACGCCGGGTACCTGTCATGTCAGAGTTTGTTACGCCAGCTGTGATGCAGTTACGCCAACTGGACAAGTCTGTTGGAGAAGACACGGGGAAGACGTGGGAAGGGATGCATGGGGAGTTGTTTGCCCAATCCCCAGACACCTCGTGTCCCCAGCATTTTTCCCTTAACGCTCCCCTGGACTTTCCTGGGGAACTTCAGCCACTGTTCATGGGGACATATTCTGATGATGTTCACAGGGACTTCTCGCCAGACTTACGAGTGGGCACATCTTGTAGCACCGCATGCTCCGCTGTCATTGGTCTGTACGGAGCCAAATATTTTAGGCATAAACAAAAGCTATTGTGGTGAGGAAGTTCCGGTCGATGAAGTCGAAGGAGGTTAAATACGAGGCAAAGATTGCCTCTATGACCCAAGAGTTTGAGGCCAAGCTTAGTCTTGAGAGAAAGGAGCATGAGGTAAAGATGATGGAGCAAGAGGACAAAGTTACTTCTTTGGGTTTGGCGTATGAGTTCTAGGTGGCGGACTTGAAGAAAGAACTTGAGGAAGCATCTGCTAGAGTTCCTCTTGATGTGCCCACTCTTGCTAACCTCCTTAATGATAGGGTTGCCGAACTCAAAGAGATGGGTAAGGCCATTGGTGCCCTAGAGTCCAAGGATGAGATGTTGTCCCGAGACCTCGCGGCTAAGGACGCTGAGTCGCTTTCTGCCCATACTACTTTTGGATCCACGGTGGAGGCTTTGGCTAAAGACCTTGCCTCCAAGGAGACTAAACTACTCGCTACAAAGGCTGCTTTAGGAGAGGTATTTGGAATTCTCCCAAATCTTTTACTGTTGTCATTTACAAAGGCTGAGGCATCTTTTGATCATGCCTCCAGCTATGGTACCGTGACCATGGATCAACTAAAGAACCAATGCCAAGCAGAGCGTCTCTTAGGCCAAGCTGAAGGTCGATGCAGCTTAGCTCGACTTGCTTCAAGGGATGGCATCAGCAAAGAGCAACTCCGAGATTGGTATTGTGGCATCTCGGTCCATCCGGACTTGAGAAAATTCCACCCTTGGTTTCCTTTATCTTTTGATGAGATTCTTTTGTCAAGGGAGTTTGACTTGAGACAGTTCGATGTGAAGCCTTGGGTGCCTCCTATGATTGACCCTTTGCGCACCTTTGGAGCTCTTTGGAATAACGATTTCTACACTCCCCCAATGCTGGAAGAAATCTTAGGCTACGAAAATGCTCATGCTAAAAATGTTGCGAGGTTGGCCATGTTCGACATGTATGAGGGCTCATGCGCAATTGAGAGTCCTCGACACTAAGAAACTAGGTATCGGAGGTTTTTTGAACTCGTTTATCAACAACTCAAACACCTCGCTCCTCTTGAAAAGGCGACCCCTGCCGAGGACCCATCTTCGCATTCTCGGAGATCCGCGGCTCGTTCCCAATCTCATTCTCGTCATCAATGTCAGCAGGACCCTCATTATCGGAGGCAAGATCTTCGTCCCCTAAAGCATTGAATCTCCTTCGACTTTCTTTTACAATTTTTGCTGAAATTTTTGTGTGAACTGATGTACTTGTCTTTACGAATGAAGTGACTTTCTCAATTTTATTTATGCATGCTTTTCCCAATGGATGTTTGCTTTTTTTGTCTGTCTATTTTCTTTTGGTTTTCCGTTTGCCAACTTTCAATTGTCCTCAACTTCTATGTTGATGAAGTTCTCAAAGCGCGGATGGTGGGGTATTTACCCCCTACTCCCCCCTTCAACTTGGTTCATAATTTATTCATAAACAAAAATTGGAACTTATAGCCTCTCGGACCAACATGTCTCTTAACATATATCTTCTTCTTTGTTTCCAAGACCCTGCATTATTTCGGTTTGCCCCGCAGTTCAGAAATGTCATGATGATATTTCCCCCCAGACTGGGAATAATTGGTACCTAAGAGCTGGACTCGATATGAGACGAGGTCACATGTGAGTTGTTGATGTTCGACATAGGATGAGGCCGCATGTGAGATGATTTTGCTCGACATGGGACGAGGCCGCGTGTGAGTTGGACTTGACATGGGACAAGGCCGCATGTGAGATAATGTTGCTCAACACGGGACGAGGTCGCGTGTGAGTTGGATTTGCCATGGGACGAGTCTACATGTGAGATGATATTGCTCGACACAAGACGAGGCCGCATGTGAGTTGGACTCGACATAGAACTAGGCCGCATGTGAGATGATGTTGCTCGACATAGGACGAGGCCGTGTGTGAGTTAGACTCGAAATTGCACGAGGCCGCATGCGAGATGATGTTGCTCGACACGGGACGAGGTCGCGTGTGAGTTAGACTCAATATGGGACGAGGCCACATGTGAGATGATGTTGCTCGATACGAAGCGAGCGTGCATGTGAGTTAAAATCGATATGGTCCACTATGTATTTCTTCCAGTACTCTTACTAACTTGTCGGGGTATAAGCAACGGATGAGGGGTCTACTAGTTGAGGACCTCCGATACAAATTTCCCTTGTCACCCACCAAGTATCTTGGTGACCTTCGAACTATGGCATTAGCATCTGCATGATCTTGTGGTAACTTTTTATCAACCAGGTAGTCGAGAATATCGTCAATCCAAGTTCTTGGTCCTTCTCTTATTGCACAGACTTGGATCGGGGTTTCGTTGATTGGGGTATGCTGAATTTGTACATGCATACCCATAGGGATGCTATCGTAGTCCTGATATGTCAACTTGGCTAGAAAGTCCCCCTAACTGTTATCTTCCCTCGGTATCTGCCTGATGTGGCAGTATTCAAATTTCTCAAACATAGAGGCGACCCAATCCTAGTAACATTGAAGAGTGGAGTCCCACACTCAATATTCCCCTCTGATATGATTTTCCACAAGTTGCGAGTCACGTCTATCTTCCAAGGTCTAGACTTGCATTGCCACTGCCATATCTAACCCGGCAATGAGTGCCTCTTACTCTGATTTGTTGTTGGTCACCCTGAACTCAAGCCTTAAGGCCTAGATTTCTTTATCTCCCTCAGGGGATGTCAACATGATCTCGACTCCTCCTCCACTCTGATTAGAGAACCCATCCATGCAAAGTATCCATAAGTTCTTCGGTAGCGTCTCAGGTCCCAATTCTGTCGGGCCTTCATGTCTCTTCCTTTTCTTCTTGTTAGGATCTTGAGGTTCCTTTGGACTTACTCTGACCAGTGAGATGAGAATCGTCATCTATGGGTTCCGTGAAGTTTCACTCAATAATGAAGTCTGAGAGTGCTTGTCCTTTGATTGAGGCCCGGGGCTGAAACCGAATATCGTACGAGAACAACCTAACCACCCACTGAGCTAGACGACCCTCAAAGTTGCCGTTCATCACCTTTTTTAAGGGCACATCTATGAGGACTGTGATCTGGTGAGCTTCGAAGTATGGGCGCAACTTCACACTAGCCTGATAAAGGGCAAAGGCCAACTCCTCGAATCTCGTATAGTTCAACTCGGATGGCCCAATGCATGTGAGACATAATAAATTGGTTTATGGACTTTTCCTTCTTCTTTAACTAGAACAGCTAAGACGGCATGGTCCGACGCAGCTATGTATAGTTGAAGCTCTTCTCCAGGAATAGGGATTGTCAGCTTCGTGAGTTGAGCAAGGTGTCCCTTGAGTTCGCGAAATGCTTTACTACATTCTTTAGTCCATTGGAAGTCCTTTCCATCACTCTTAAGGGCTTTAAAGAAAGGAAAGCTACGATCTACTACGCGAGAGATGAGGCGACTCAAGGCAGTTATTCGACTCGTGAGTTTTTGCAACTGCTTTAAACACGTGGGCTCTCCCATTGTTAGTAGAGCCTAGACTTTGCCTAGATTGACTCCAATACCCTTTTCACTTACAATGACTCCCATAAGTTTTCCTGAGATTACCCCAAATGAACATTTGGTGGGGTTCAACTTCATGTCGTAGTGCCTTAGGGTTACAAAGGTCTCCTGAAGGTCAATCAAATGTGATCCAGTCTTGAGAGTCTTAACTATGACATCATCTACATAAACTTTAAGGTTTTGACCAATATGTGAGGTGAATACCTTGTTAACCATTCTCTGGTAGGTCACTCCGACAATTTTTGACCAAAAGGCATAACAAAATAGCAGTAAATCGATTCAGATGCTATAAATGCTATTTTTTTCTGTTCTGCAGGATACATTTTTATTTAGTGGTATCCAGAAAAAGCATCTAAGAAGGAGAGGACCCTACGACTCGCTGTTGAGTCTACAAGTTTGCCAAGGCTAAGAAGAGGGTAGTCATCTTTAGAGCACGCTTTGTTGAGGCTGGTGCAGTCCACACATATCCTCCACTTTCCATTACTCTTCTTAACCATAAAAACATTGGCTAACCAGTCAGGGTACTTCAATTCCCGAATGAAACCTGCGTTCAGGAGCTTTTTTACTTCCTCTTTTATCGCCTCATCTTTCTCTCTTGAATAATTGTGCCTCTTTTGTTTCACAGGAATTTCCCCAGGAATGATGGCGAGTCGAGCTCGGCGACTTCTAGGTCGATACCAGGCATGTCTGCTGGAACCCAGGCGAAGACATTTTTGTTGACTCTTATAAGGGCAATGAGCTCCTCTTTCTCTTTTGGGGCCAAATTTTTGCCCACTTTGGTGACTTTTGTGGGATCAAGCTCATCGAGAATCACATCCTTCGTCTCATTTCCCGCCTCAGGGCGTACTTCATGGACGCAGTTATAACTAGTAAAATGTACTAGTTATGCGACCCTAATTCATGCTTGTTTGTCCTCACGTTGCTGCATTTTACTCTTGTTTCGGTCTCTATTCTTTCACTTTTGGCCTCAAAACACGAGTCTTGTCACTCGAGAGGTCGTTTGTTCATTTTAGTGAAATTTTGGTTATTTCACATCATTTTTAGTGCATTTTATGCTTATTTGTGCCACATTTTTGCTATTTCTTGGTGTCATGTTTATTCTCAGGGCGGCAAGGGCTTAAGTGAGGCACGAAGGGGAGAGAAACCGAAAGATTGCACGGAAAAGGAAGGCAACATCTCACTGCCGTGACAATCATGGAGCACAATTAATTAATTAATTTGAGGATTCCAGTAAAGAATGACGCGCGGCAACGGGCACTCATTGTCGCGGCAATTCATGTGAGCCCTAATTAGGGTTTTGACGACGCTTGGGAATGTCGCGGCAACAGTTTCTCGTTGTCGCGGCAATGCAGACCTAACCTATTTAAGTGCCAATTCGGAATTCATTTGGAGAGGAGAAAAAGAGACAAAATTGGGAGCTTTTTAAGAGTCCACCACCACTCTAGAACACCTTCCACACCATTTCCACTACAATCAACCTTCCTTCCATCTAAAGCACTCAAGGAACCATCAAGGATTGCATTGGAGCCACTGGAGAATTGCTTAAAGATTGGATTAACAACCCAAACTTCACCATTTTGGGTAACAAGTGTATTTCCCCTTTAGTTTCATTGTTAAGAACTGAATGGTTTGGATTATTAATTGTTAGGATTGGAATATTGAACTTGTTTATGATTCTAGACATTTATAATCATTGTTTGATATTATTTCATTGCCTTTCAATTATGGTTTATATGCTCTTGTCTATGAGAATGTGTAACTAACTCCTTTTAGGGTTAGGGATATGGATGGTTTGAAGAAGATGAATGTTGGTTTGGTTAGGTTGTGATTTGCATGTTTTGTTCGTTCCTTTGTTTTATTGTGCTTAATGCTAGTTCGGCTTGATCACCCGCACTTGATGATAGTGTAGAGCAATACTAGTTCATAGTATTGTCCTACACCGATTCGGATCAAAGGGGGAGGATCACATCTAGTTCTACGTACGCTAGAGGCTCCTTTCGCCCTCTACAAGGTTGTACCCAATTATAGAATGTATGTGACCCCTCTGTATGAATTGACAACCTTTCCTTGGGGCGCAATTTCGGATGGGGATGCCCGCCGGATTCATTCTAAATCTCAGTCGGTCTTCACCCATAAGGAGGCTGAGGGATTAAGATCGCCGGGTAATAGACAAAAGCATTTTCAAAACCAACCTTAACCAAACCAACTGAAATCTTATTCATGTTTATGCCATTCACATTCCTCCTCATTTCCTTGCTCAAATTCTTTAAAAGTTTTCTCATTTTGTTTATGTTCTTGAATTTTGATGCTCGTCACGACACACACCTACAACACTCCCCGTTATTGTTTTTTAGTAGTTTTTAGGCAACTAATCGTTCAAACCAATCTAATTTACCTACTCACTCCCTGAGGATCGATAATCCGGACTTCATAGTCCTTTACTACTTGTGCGAAACCGGTATACTTGTCGGGGACCCACCAACACTGTTGTGTATTGATGATTGAGAATTATAATTTTATAGTTAACTAATGCAACTAAATGAAATAATTTTGATGCTATCCGAAAATCATTAGTTTCAAGACAAATAGAAACATGACACGTGGCGCCTGAGCGCCACGTCATCATCACATTACATTGTCGTGTTCGTGGACTTGCTCCTGACACTTGACCCAATAACCTCAAGCCCATACCGTAGGTCCGTAGACTTGGTTCCACGTGGCGCCCGAGCGCCTCGTCATCACCCCATGGTGAAGCTATATCGGCAGACTCACTTTTGACACCCGAGCCCATGACCTCATGCCCAGACCGTAGCTCCATAGACTTGGTCTTGAGATGTCGAGGTTCCAACTTGATGAAGTGGGACGAACTTCCTTTGACCCCATGTAGGGGGGACGAGCTCCCCATGATGTGGGACTATCCGCACACCCTCACCAGCGGACGCCGTCCCTCATGTCAAGCTTTTCCACGAGCATCCAGGCACGAGGTTGCGACCTCGAGCCACAAGTTCACGACCCTAACTAGAACTCAACAAAAGAGACCCCAAGTTGGTCCCACCTCCACCAAGTCAGCCAATCACGCGACGACACGTGGTGCCTTTAGTGAGGTCTATATAAACCCTCTCTTGGTAAGAAAGAGGGGATGATCCATATTTCGATATTGCTTTCTCTAAGTTTTCTCTCTCTAATAGCTCTCTAGCATCCTAGTGATTCCGGCACGAGATCTCACTCTCATGCCCGAGGCGGTGTCTCGGAACTACTCCGGGTCTCATCGTTCTTTGATGTGTTCGTCTTGCAGGACATAGGTTGGACGAGCTCGTACCTTGACTTGAGACATTTGGACTTAGAAACATTTAGGATATTTCCTTTACGACATGGACAAGAGGACAACACTTCCCAGTGCACTACGTGGACTCGACTGAAACGAGGCATATCAGCTAGTTCCATTGTCGGGAACGACTTGAAAGCCATCGTTCCCAACCAAGCACGACCAAGAATTCATGGCACCTCGATGTGGTAGTCGACAGAGGGGCAACAATGCCAAGCACGACATCACACCCATTCATCTGGCACCAAGCCATGACGACGAAGGCCCCTCTCGCGTGGCCCATTTCACCCCTTCTCGCTCACAGGCTTCGCGGTCATCCGCCCAAGAGTGCTTGGGGGATAGGGTCGAGCTCCGCACGGGAAAGGTCACCTCCACTCGAGAGCACACCCGAGACCAACTCCCTCACGGCTAGCCGACTTGTGGGAACACCTTGGCCGCAACCACGCCCAAGTTGTGGGGACTCCACTCTTTCCTCCAGTCCCTTCGACGGAAAACCCTCTCATTGTCGGATTGAACGAAGCCATGAGAGCCTTCGCCACCAAATGGTGACCTTTGTGAGAGCCACCATGGCCGCACCGGCCCCCGCCGCCTCAGTGACCCATGTCGCCTAAGAGCCACTTACGCCTCCACCCCCGACTACAACACGTGGTGCTGGAGCGGAGAGGCCTCTCAAGTCCATCACGATGCCCGAGCTCGTAGTCGTCCCCGAGATGACCACAACCATTGTGACGCCCGATCACGCGTTGGTCGAAAAGGCACCCATGTCCATCACGATGCCCGAGCTCGTGGTGGACACGATGACACCTATGGCCAGCACAACGCTCGAGCTCGCGTTGGTCACCAAGACTAGCATGGCCACCGCAATGTCGGAGCTCATGGTGCTCACAATGATACTGTCCCACGAGAGGCTCCACCAACCCAAGATCCCCTCACCGCGAAGAGGGGTGTACACGCACCACACGCGAAGAGAGTTGTGGCGAGTCCGACGTGGTCGAATCACGAGTTAATGCTCCGCACCGCCGAGGCACCACCGCATACTCCAACCTGGGGACCGTCGAGAGCCCACGACCAAGGAGAGGGGACAAACCCCATACACCCTCGTCTGCCCGCGTGCAACTCGGGAGGTCCTCGCCCCTTTTCTTGCTCAAGACGAGAGCCCGACCATTCAAGCACTTTAAGAGGAGGTGCAACATCTCTGAGATCAACTTACCTCCTCCGACGTGGTCGTGAGTCCAATCACACCCACCGTGAGCGACCCCTTGTGCGCAGCACTCCAAGCTATTTCCGTAAACCCAAGGATCTGCTCCAGAGAAATGAAGTACGAGGGACTCACCCTCCTCTTGAGCAGGTGACCACCTTCGAGCTCTCTATGACGCACCAAACTAATTGCGACGCGCCTCGATGGCGAATGTTTGCGTTCACCCTATTTGGAAAAGGCCAAGCTTGGTAGCGAGGGCTCATGGATGAGGTCATCACCTTTTGGCCCGTGTTCCAGGAAATGTTCAAGAATCGCTTCATCTCCGGGGCAAGGCGTTTAAGCCCGAGACCTTCCTCACTAGTGTGAGACAAAAGCTGGAGGAGACCTTAGCGAACTATGTGGAAAGGTTTCGAAAGGCGATATACGAGTATCATAAGCCCGTGAACGAGACCATCATGAAGGCGTTCCAAGGAGGGGTCCAGTCGCACAACCTTTGCATCGCATTTGCAACCTCCATACCATAATCTTAGGAGGAAATATTGGTCGTCGCCTATAGCCATATCGGGGCTGAAGACATGCTCGAGCAAGTCACCAAGCTCGCCCCCGTGACGAATCAAGTGAAAAAGGAATACCACCAAAACAATCGGGACACCCGAACAGGAAAGAACAAGGCACGTGACCCCGCACCTCCCCCACGCACGAACTTGCCTCCCTTCTTGTCGTGCGGACCAAAGGTGACCACCTCCAAGGTCAAGCGTACGCCCCTCGCCACCACGTACCAAGTAGTGTGTGACCATATGCTCAAGCATGAAAATTTTGAGCCCCCAAGGGTCCCAGAGGGCGGGCTCCGCGACAACTGCTCCAACGAATATTGAAACTTCCACAAGTGTAATGGGTATGACATCGAGGATTGCTTCTACCTCACCAACGCAGTGGAGAGGCTCATAAGCATGGGGAAGCTCGGCCAATTTTGTGCCAGCGGAGGGAGCATCCATAAGAGGGGCCGAGACAGAAATTAGAAGGGTGGAGTGTCCCGTACGGTCAACCGCCTTGACGACTACTCAAACGCCACCCACACCATTGAGATGATCACGGAGTGGTTCAACTAGGGGTGCACACGGGCGGATCCCCGCCCCGTTTGGCAATAATTGGTGCTCGCCCGCCTAAAGCGGATTTCACTCTATCCAATCCGCGAGCGGTCCGCGTTATCAATAATTGGAGCGGGATTTTCAGTGACGGGTTACGGGCGGTGTAGCGAATTAGCCGCTAACCGCTCGGATTCATTGGGCTTGAGCCCATCAACCGAAAAGTACAAACTTTACCGATTTTTTCAGCCCATTAATTCAAGTCCAATTAAATATTCGTAATATACTAATATCATCTTGGAATTATATTAGCTCATTTATATCATATTAGTTCAATTTGTGGTTAAATTTACGATTTTTCTTTTACATAAAACAAAATATTACAAACTTTACAGAGTAATGAAATTATTAAACAATTAATAAAATAATACAAATAAATAATAATCAATCAAAGATCCTTTCCAGATTCCATCTCTTGAGCATCTGCATAAAGAAAAATTAGAAATAAAATTAGACATAATTAAATAATAAATAATCAACCAAAATTTGAATAAAAACTTCAACAGATATTATATATAACGAAATTAAAACCCAAATCAGATATTATATATAATGAAATTAAAACCCAAAACAAAAATTTCAAACTAGATATGAAATTGAAACAAATAAATTGTAATCTAAATTAAAAAGAGAGTATGAATCAAATTAAAACAAAACCCTAAATTAAAACACTCTAATTCGTGAACACCAAATAAAATAAATCATATTTCTAACATGCATGAGTTAAAGCTACATGCTTATGAAAAGATCTAACAATATTTACCTAAAACGAACACAAAACTTGTAGATCTAATAAAACTTCATATTTAACCCACAAATGATAAAAAAAACGAAAAAAAAGAAGAAAAAAGGATGGATAGTACCTTGTGTATTTTGTCTTCCATTTGAGACATGAGAGATGAAACAGAAGTACAAAAAAGAGTTGAGAGTTGTTTCAATCGGTAAAGAGAACTCTTATTGAAGTATTGAACAAAGTGTGAAGAGATGGATTATATAGAGAGAAGAATGGAGAAAACGAAGCAACCAGTCTCGATTTGTGAGAGCATGCGAAGAATTTAAGAAGTGAGAGAGATAGGAGGAGATGAAAGGGTGAAGGGATATGGAGTGAGAGAGAGGGCCGTTGGTCTCATTGTGTGAAGTGTAGATTAGGGTTAGGAATAAAATATCTTATTTATATATGTATAGCGGGCGGGCGGGTCTGCCCGCGAATTCTGAACCCTTGATCCGCTACCCGCTCGCTACAGTAGCAGAGCCACGGGCGGTTCGAGGCGGCTATTTTAGCGGCCGGATTGGGCGGTTCAACTGGGTAGCGGCTGGTTTTGCATAGCCCTAGGTGCAACCCCCAACACCAAGTCTTCATCTCCCATGTCAAGGCGAAGATCCATGCCTTGAAGAAAATGGAGACTGCCACCATCACTCCGCCGACTAAGCCTCTTCACCAAGGGAGTTGGTCGAAAACTATCTTCTTCCGAGAAAGGGTGTCTTAATGGAGTTCAATGACATCGTCGTCACCGTCAAGGGCATCGTCATCCTCCCTGTGACCTTGGGCGAGGCCCCAAAAGAGAAGATTTGCACTTGCGAGCTCATGGTGATTGACATCCCCTCCGCCAAAATGTCATCTTCGACCGTCCCCTCATTGACGAATTTGAAATGGTCCCAAGTGGCAACCAGCAGCACGTCAAGTTCCCCACGGACCATGGAATCACGGTTCTCCTCGCAAGCCCAAGGAAAGTATGTGAATACTTGGTGAGAAAGAGCAACCAAGGACAAGGTAGAGCTCATCTACCCATCTTACGATATCATGGCCGCCATGCTCAAGAATGGCGTCGCCCCGGAACTGACCATCGGCGACGAGGTCTCATTCGCCATGCGCGACCAAGTCAAGGAGATCTTCGTTCGCCAACACCCAAATGACAATAGGGGTGTCAGCATAGGCAACAAGGTAAAGGGGGCGACCCATGACACCGTTCTGTCGCCTGTGAAGAAGATGAAGGTGACGCCACAAAGTTTAAGCTTAACATCAAGACAAAACAAGACTTCGGGGGGCAAGACCAATGCTTCCCCCACGCCTAGCCGATCTGGACCAAGCGCCCTCGCACCGAGTAAGTCCAGACCGCGCCAAGGGGTGTCACGCGCCCACCAAGTCGACCCGAGCAAGCCTCCCCCACCTCATCTCTTAAGGCAAGGCTGTTTTGAAAAGCTTAAGTCCCATGGGTTCCTCCTAGTCAACAACGAGTAGACCCCCAAAAAAGAAATAGTGGAAGTCCTTGACCCCATCACCATCATCAAGGAATGAGGCGACGACCCGGAGGATGCCACGCTCAAGGGGACGGACGTCACGCTCGGCGTCGCCATGGAAGACTTCAACCTTCGTGTGCAAAAGCTGCGCCCCGAAGCGGGGAGTGAGATGGAGGAGGTTATCCTCGATGAGCTCGACCCCACTAAAGTCATAAAGTTGAGGAAGAATCTCTCCCCCAAAGAGAGGGACGAGCTCATCACCCTTCTCAAGGTCAACGCGGATGTTTTTGCGTGGGTGCTCGCGGGTATGCCCGACTTTGACCCCACAATCGCCGAGCACCAACTTGACATCCTCCCCAAGGCCATCCCCATCAAGAAACATCGCTGCAACTACTCAAGGGAGAAAGAGGAGGGTATACAAGAAAAAGGTAAAGAAACTCTTGGCCGCGGGGTTCATTCGCGAGCTCAATTACCTCGAGTTGCTCGCCAACATCATTATGGTGCACAAGGGCAACGACA
>JAYMTK010003167.1:0-12641 GCA_036897405.1 Pelargonium myrrhifolium | reverse complement strand
AACAAGACACTCATTTTAGGACGGAGGGAGTAAAAAATATTTTGAACTTGAAACTTTTGTGATCCCAACCTATTTATAATTCAAATTGTTAGCTCCCAATAGTATAATTTATGTGAATCATTGTGATATTAAATTTGAAGATTTTTTTACTAAAAAAAAAAGAAATTGAAGATTTTTTGTTTTTAAAATTAAATCCAATATTGACTTAGACTTGTTCTTATTTTATCTAAATCAAATCCTTTTGGACCACTTCTTCAAAATTCAAATATGCTTAACAATGAGTCTTAATCTACTCTATTTGATTTTCAAATTTCAATTGTAAAATTAAACATTAGTTGGCAATGTAAAATGGGCCATATCTAGAGCTCGTAAATCGAGTTAACATATCGTGTTAGATGTCATATATGTGTTGTATGCACCACCACGAACTTGAGATGTTCATAGCGTCGTGTTTATATCAAATTTTTCCAAACGAAAGATGAGGTTAATTGTAATTGATTTTGCTCTTAATATCTACAAAAAATTACGTGTTACTAACCTCAACTTGACACTTTTTACACGTTACTATTCTATTGAGTTTTTTGTTATACATTATACCATCACCGTCGCCGCCATTGTGTTCGCCGGACTCCAGTTCTTCTACTCTCCAAGCTAGTCAACGACAAGAACAAGGTGGAAGGAGCGGTGTGATGTAGGAACAACTGAAGAAGTCAGAAACAATATTGGAATCGCTTGAAATTTGACAAGCCGAAGGAAATCGACGTTCTAAGCAAGACACACAGTTTTGCTGTGTGGTATGCGGATTTTAGCCGAAAAACGTCTTTTAGACCTTCTAATTAGCGCTTTAATTATTTTTCTCTATTTTCGTAATTATTAATTATTTTTCTTTTTATTTTATTAATATTAGTAATATAGTTTCTAACAAAATTGTATTACTCAAAAGTTGTGTCTTTTGTAAACAATCGTAAAACTGCAATTATGCAGTTGCAGTGTAGCCTATAAATTGGGTTTTGTATTCTGTAATCAGCAAATTATTATCAATAAAGTATTTATTCAGATAAAAGTTTCTTTTTTTTATATTTTGCTGCGTCACGTTGCCTTCGTCGGTGCCTCTGTTCTCGGCGTGGAAGTCAATGGGTGCTCGTCGGAGAAGCCCCTCACCGGAGCGTAGCTCTGGTCGGTGAAGACAACGGTGGCCGACATATGAGCATGTCATTTTTAAACTGATTTTAGGTTCTGATTTTTGAAATTTTAGGGACTGATTTTAGGGTAAATTTTAGGTTTTGATTTGTGAAGGTTTGGTGGGATTGAATGTTTGATTGTTTGGCTTGATTTGTTGGAATTTATGAAATTTGATTTGGTTGATTGATTCCGGAAAAGCTTAAATTTTCCAACATGAAGTGCATACTGCGACACGGCAAAAATTTGCGAAGAACTCGACGGAATCTTTAAACATTCAAGTTAGTTCTTGAATGATAAAGGATAAAATTGTTATTTTTGTGAAAATTGAAGTAGTTTTCCGTCAAAGTTAACTGGCAAAATGAGTGAAATTCTGTTTAGCGCAGTATCATATCACAAACATGCAGAAGGTGTCAAGTTGAGCGTAGTAACGCATAATTTTTCCTATCATCTATTTCTACTCCCTCATCTTAAGCACAATAGATTTGAAAAATAATTTCGATTTGTGGACGAAAAAGAGTGTATTACACAAGAGAGGCACATAAGAGATATTTCAACCCAAATAGACCAGTTATAAATATATCGTGCTCAAACACATTTAAATAGTGTGTTTGTGTTGGGTTATTAGCCCCGACCCAAATTGCTAGCTCTAGTTATACTCGTTATCGAAATGACAAGAATTCGAAATTTACCTTCTAAGAGAAGACTGAATTGACCATCAAATCAAAATGACAACTATTACAACATTTATAACCATTTAGAGAGGAAACTAAGAACAAATAATATGTGAAATCCTCAACATTAGGGTTCTTACATACGCGTACGATGAACTTTACATGAAACCGAAAGACTATAATCTACACAGTACCCGCCCAGATTTCGCATACTCATGTGCGTCGAAGGGAAGCCAACCTCTTTTCAAGATCCTCGACATTAGTCGATTCGTTACTGAAAACAAAATGTGAAGAAAAAAAATGAGAAACAAAAGACGGGCCAAAAATATAAATGTGTTCATAGATACACGACATTAGTATATAATATACCTTATAACGGCATTTCCAGCATTCCTTGATGCAATACGACCCTTTGGGGCAGAAGATAACTGTTAAGATCAAGGGCTTAGATTAGAAGGTTTGTCGATATTATTGAAAATAACGGTTAATAAAATTAACAAATTTGTGTGAAGTTTCGTTATCTTAATAATAGACTAACCTGCGATGCAATATCCACGCCAATCTCATCAAGCACCTAGAAAAATAAACCGTGAAATTTAGAGACAAATAGGAGACGATGTGAAGTGGGGACTCGCTTCTGAGAACTACAAGAGCGGCCCAATAATGCACGAATAGGAGACCATATGAAGTGGGACTCGCTTCTATGAACTACAAGAGCGGCCCAATTCACGAGACGATATGGAGTGGGGACTCGCTTCTGTGAACTACAAGAGCGGCCTAATGCACGAGACACCCCCACCATTGTGGGGACAAAAAACAGAAGACGACATGAAGTGGGGCTCGCTTCTATGAGCTACAAGAGCGGTCCAATTCACGAGACTCCCACCGTTGTGGGGGCAAACAAGAGACGATATACGAATACGCATCAGGGCAAGCGCCTTAAGGCACTTGACCCACTCGAGGTCTCAGGTTCGAGCTTTCATGTTGGTACGCTTGCTGATAATTATAATAATAAAAAAAGGAGACGATATAAGTGGGACTCGCTTCTATGAACTGCAAGAGCAGCCCAATGCACGAGACTTCCACCATTGTGGGGTCTAAAGGTGACTTTTGCACGCAACCTTACGCAAGTTTTGCGGAGAGACTGTTTCACTAACTTGAACCAATGACTTTAGAGTCACGAGGCAACAATCTTACCGTTGCGCCAGGACAGTTGATAATGATAACCAAAGGAACTAAAATTATAGTGTGGATATTTGACCTGGTTAGTGAGCTCCTCCGTTTCCTCTTCAGCTTCATCTTTGTCTAAGGTTTCATCAATAGACTCTGACATCATCTCAATCTGCATAAACACAACAACAGGACTCGACATTTGACCTTGGGGTTTATCTCGGAAATATCAACAAAATAAAGCAAGCACGAAATTTGTGTGGGATAATGGAAAACACATTACCGTCATATCCATTTGTGCCGACTGCTTCTGGAATTCCCTAATCACTTTAGCTTGTTTTGCCGGGGCCATTTGCTGAAAATGAAAAGTAGATGTACTCGGCAATCGACATCAAAACGAACAAAAAGTGTTCTGAACTAAGATAGTGTTTGGATCAAAATAATTGTAACAAGAATGAGAACATGATTCCAAAACCATTTCCATGACCAAAAAGTCCTCATCCAAGCATGATGAATGAGAATCTCATTTATGAACAAAAAATATAATTCAAACGGTATCCAAGTACCCAAGTTAATATATAAATATCGATGACGTATAGATGCTAATTTTGATGAATTCTCATATCTCCTAAAAAATTGAAAGTATACCTTGTTCATTGCGGACATTGCTTTAGTTGCACCTTTCATCCCGGTAGAAATTGAAGTGCTGGCGTATAGTGCCTGTGAATGTAACAAGGATCAGTATTCAGAAAAAGATGCAAACGATGAGACACAAATTCGTATCACTTCATAATCAAGATTGTCCAAAGACGGCAACCTGTGTATGTGTAGCTACACCCCTGATCTGGGCTCGACTTCCCTGCAAATTAGTAATTTGTTGACGGAGCCGAACTAGTTGACGAGCCAAGATTTTTGTTGCAGCCTGGACGGCACATATAGACAACAAATGAAATCAAAGGATGAAACTTTGTTTTGAAAATGAAGGAACTGGTTTCCAAACCCAAAAGTAAAGGCATGTCACTCTAAAGGAAAACACGTTATAGGCACGACATAGTTCTGTTAAATAGGATAAATTTGTGATATATAATCGTTTTGGGGAGTGTCATGTCAAGCATATTGGTCTTATCATCCAAAACGTGTTAGATTGTGTTGAGTTGTGTGATTGACCATATAGCACATGGTCAACCCTCAACTCGACACAAACTCGCCATATGCACACACGAATAGCCAACTATAAATATCCCAAAGCATATCTTGTGCTAACACTAACCGATTTCATCAATTGAAAAGAAATTCTAAGGCACCATTTTGCTTTTTATAAAACAATTGAGTGTAAATCCATATGGTGATATACAACAAAGCCAAAAAAAATAAACTTGCCTCATTGCCAGTTTTTGCCGTTTTCTTGATCTCTGCTACCAATTTCTTCTCCTAAAAGTGAATGCCAAAGTAAGATTTTAAAAATGTAATATGACTAATGACATCAGCAATAATATGATTGGCTTTAGTAACATACCTCCAACTGAAGTGACGCAATCTCCCGTTCAATACCTACACATAAGGAAAACATGAAAATTAAAAGCACTTGGCTAAAATAACAGCACCAATAGCGGGACAGAGTAACTAGTAGCTTCTAGGATGAACCCAAGACAACAAGCCACCGATCCAACAAAACAGAAAATTCAAAAATTGTAACAGTTTCATGTCTTTTCTAATTGGGTCATGCTCTTGGAATAACCACAAAGTGAAATTGAAACGCCAAAATTTGTTTCATAAACGCATATGTTTTGTGTAGACATTAGGATCTATCTATAGGTAGAGCGGATATCTATAGAATTTATAAATTGTCAATACTATTCAGTATTGCCATTGAACTCGTGATAGAGTACCGCTTCATTATCTATAAAATTTGTAAACTGTCCCAAGTACTTTGTAATTGTTCTTGTTTAGATTGTCATGGACTAAGAGGATGTTTGGTAACACCACTCAAAAGTAAGCAACTTTTAGAAGTTAGGATTGTTTGCTAACAAAAGCAAAAAAAACAAAAAAAAAATGTTCTTTTGCCAGAAATAAAAAACGATAGAATCCATTTTTCACCTTCTGACAAATTGGTGACTTAGTCATCATTAACACAATAACGTTGTGCCACATCATAATTGTAAGCAACTAAATGTGTTTTTTGTTCGCTTAAACATACTTTTAGTCTACTTTTGTAATGATGACAAAATCACCCAAAAAAAACGTTTACGTACTTCTTGTGTCAGATGGAGGAGGAGAAGTAAAGGAGAAAAAAATATTCTCTTCCCAATTCTACCCTCACTTATCACATAGATTTGTACTTTTTAGTTACTACCTCAGTTTTATATTAAGTGTCATTTTACCAAGCAAAATTTATTTTAAAATAAATGTCATTCTACCATTTGAAGATAAAAAGACACTTCACTTTCCAATTATGCTTATATTCCCAAGTACAATATTTATCACTAATACTAGTTATAATTAATTAGTGCACACACAAACGATGCAAGGTTAAATACGTCATTTTATAAAACTTCTTAATTTGTGAGAAAAACTCTAGAATGACACTTATTATGAAACGGAGGTGGTATTTCATCAAAAGTATTTCTATTTTTTCATCTATGACACAAAAATACTTTTCTTACTTTTGTTAGCAAACAATCCTAACTTCTAAGTAGTGTTACCAAACATCCTCCAACGTTGGGATTTATCAACATGCACAAGATTTTAGCTGAATTAACTATAATATTAATTAAGGAAATGAAAAAGAACTCTCTTATATAAAGCAAGAAAAATCCATACGCACAAGATTTTAGCTGAATTGTCTATAATATTAATTAAGGAAATGAAAAAGAACTCTCTTATATAATGCAAGAAAAATCCATACCCCTCGTTGCAACAGCCATTTCTCTTTTGCTAGTCCGGAGAGCATCTGTTGAAACATAATATTAGTGCACATCCATTAAACAGCAAACCAACAAGGCATAACAAAACCTATTCTTTAATTGGTTTCCGAAAAAGAAAAAGTAGAATTAAGACGTAGTACATTTCGGTTCTTCAAGTCCAAAGCAACAAAAAAATACTAAAAAGGTTCAATATCAAGTACGAAGATGTCAATGATTAAACATTTCATTTCAATTATTGTCTTGTATGTGCCTCTTCCCCCATTTTCTCAACTACCAAACCGTACCACTAAAACTAAGCTACAAAACGGACCAAATCCGCGGGCACCTCAAACCCAAATCAATGATAAACAGAATAAGCATTTCAGTTCAGTAGAGCTGTAATTATTTTAGCCGAATCAGCGGGCACATGCAAATTGACCCACATTTTTTCGGCCTCAACTAGCTTAATTGCACCTTACTAATTTTTGGGACAGGTTGGGCAAACCAGCAACACGGCCCAATCCGTCCCAAAAGCTGTAACTCGAACGATCTTGCACCTCTTGTGGGTTGGGTTTGAGTACAACTAACAATTTGTCGTGATTAATAAGTACAACTAAATTTACACCTATAACTTAGTGTTGAACTTACTCTTGTATACCCTCATGTACGTTTAATATTACAAACACGAACGGCTCAAACTAACTTATTTTAGGGATATTATTGATTATTCATGCATAACTAACTTACTAAAAAAGAAAGTGTAAAGCCATTTTGGGACAATTATTTTGGAAAAAGTGGACACTTATTTTGGGACAAAGCTATGATTATTTTGATTATACCCTCCCATTTTTATACAGAACATTAAAGGCAAAACCAAAGATATCCAACTTAAGCTGACCCGAGAAAGGAAACAATTCACGCCTATAATATATTTAACAGTTAGAACCAAGGAACTCAAGCACAAGATTTTTATACAGAACATTAGAGGCAAAACCAATGATATCCAACTTAAGCTTACCCGAGAAAGCAAACAATTCACGCTTACAATATATTCAACAGTTAGAACCAGGGATCTCAAGCACAAGATTGTAAAATTCCTCATGAGTACATATCTAGAAAGAACACAACCAACAGAATAAAAAACAGAACATTCTCGTATACTAGAATGCAGCACAAATTTCTTGACTTGCATAGCAAAAAAATAGTCACCTACACCTACTTTCATTTGTGTAATTGAGTTGCATGCTCTCTATCAACATCACTTTAAAATTCACACATGACACTAGTTTTTACCCATCGTGTTTTCTTAAAAGACACAATATTAACATACCACAGTAAAAATTTGAAGCTTGTAACTAAAATATGAATCATGGTTTTACTTACATTTAGAGCTCCTACAGCATTTTCAGCATCCACTGTATCCACACTGCACATTACCACAAAAGAAAGCATACTTAGTGGTGTGCAAAGCATTCAAGAACTTGAGAAATGTTCATCACATTACAAAGATAGAAACTGAGAAGTCGACAACATCAGATTTTCTAATAAACTGAATATTGTTTTTTTTGGGTGCTTTCTACCTCTTTTTTGTTGCTGAATCATCTTTGTTGCCAGGATCGGGATTATCCGTCTCAGATGGCTCATCAGAGTCACCGTCTCCTGAGCGTGTAAACTTGTGTCAAAATGTGCAAGTGAGCAATAGAATAAACTTCATTCTAGTGAGAGAAAGTGACCCAATAACAGAAAAACTTGGCAAAAATCCAATTTTCCACATGCTTAGCCTGAACATCAAAATGCCAACTTACAAACAAAAGGAAAAAAATTGAATTACCATCATCACTTGATGTTTCTTGCGCATTACTTGCAGCTTTAGTTCTGTTATCAATAACAACGTAGACTCCATCTCCTGCAAGAGACTAGTCAATTAATCATTCATGATAGTAATGAAGAAAGAATAAATACACACACATGCACATGCACATGCACATAATCTTGTAACTGATTTAGGAAACCATTTGTATAATAAAATCAGTCACTATGATATGCATTTGCTTACCCGGTTTACGTACTCTCCTTGAGTTTGACCTAGCCAGTTCAACATGCAGAACATCCCCAGTTTGAAGATCAAATTTAACACCCTGAACATAACCATCCCAAAACAATAGGCTAAGATAGAGTTACGATCTTCAAAAAGCTTGACATATGTCCCCTCAAAAAAATAGAATGCCTCACAATAAAAAAGATCATATTTAATTTCCATGTGGTAACATTCTATAACACATGCCACATTATTGGATCAGAAAAGAAAAATCATTTCAAAGATACAAAGAAAATCAAAGCAATTTGTCGTGATTAATAAGTACAACTAACAATGAGGGACGTCGCTTATAAAAAAACGAGGAAATCAACAGCTTGAAAATATTCAAAACTTATTAAGTAATTGGATTTGGACATCAACAGACGAGCTTTTGTCCTCAAAGTCAATGTAATATTGAGATCTCCATTTATTAGTTTCAGAATCACAAATAATCACATAACTATGGCAGGAGTAAATCTCAAGGAATAGAAAAATACAAAAATCCTCACATTTAATGCATGTAATGCTGCAATTGCTGACTGATGGTTGGAGAAGGTAGCAAATGCAACAACCTGCAACCATGAACAAATCTTCTTTAGGTAATTTGAACATATAACGAACTTACAAGTACAACCAACAAAGTGAATATTGTTTACTAGAAATGTCAAACAGATGATTAAAGATGGAATAATATTTAGTTTATGGACTAAAAGAATTAACTTCATCAGAGTTTCATAATAATTTCAATGGCCTGTTTGATGCAAATCTAGATATGGACATTCTAATCTCTCTACATTCATAAAAATCTTCATACTGAGACAGCGTTTGGATTAAAAAATTTGTAATGAAAATGAGAATAGGAATATGATTCTCGTTCCAAAGTCATCCTCATGACCAAAAAGTTCTAATCCAATTTCATCACTCAAGAGCATTAACTATAATTAGTGTTCTAAGGTTTGGAAATGAGAAGCTAACAAAGTAATTTTCATCTACCGAAGCAATCAAAAAACTTTATAATCATCCAAAAGATAACATCTTTACAAATTAAATAGTAAAGAATTCGACAATCCTCTACATTTTCTATCATTGAAACCTAGAAAAACTGAAAATTCTTCTGAATTGAACCTGAATTCAACATTTCCACTAGTGAGCTTCAATCAAAAGATACATTGACAAAGCTATGAGAAGCACAACTCAATCTCAGAAACATCCTCACAACAATTAGCAACGAATAATTTGACAATCCTCTATAATTTTCATCATTCAAACCTAAAATAACTGAAAATTCCCCTAAATCGAACTTAAATTCAACATTTCCACTAGTGAGCTTCGCTCAAAAAGATACATGCACAAAGATATGAAAACCAGAACAACGCAACCTCATAAACATCTTCATAACCATTAGCAACGAATAACTGAACCGTTGAGCTAAATCTCGGTTAGAATGTCAAAGAACATTACAACTCTAAAGAGTACAAAATTGTAAAATTTTCTCAGGAGCCAAACAGAGAGGAAATGAAAAACATCTTTATATCTTAAATAGTAAAGAATTCCACAATCCTCTATATCTTCCATCATTGAAACCTAGAAAAACTGAAAATTCTTCCAAATCGAACTTAAATTCAACATTTCCACTAGTGAGCTTCACTAAAAGAGATACATGCACAAAGCTATGAAAATCAGAACAACACAATCTCAGAAACATCTTCGCAACTACAAGCAACCAATAACTGAACCGTTGAGTTAAATTTCAGTTACAATGTCAAAGAGTGAAAAATTGTAAGATTTTCTCAGGAGCCAAACAGAGAGGAAACGAAAAACAGAAACGAACCTGATCGCCACGACCGGTGTACTTGAGCTGACAGTAGTCGAATCCGTGGCGTCTCCGGAAGAGATTGTGAATCTCGCGGGGCTTGATGTCGTCGGGGAGGCCCGAAACGAACAGCGTGTTGATATCGCTCCGATCCGATTGTTGCTGCGGTTGCAAGAAGTAGGGATCGTACGGATGGTACGCCATTGCTGATGAAGGAAACAGCAAGATCTTGGCTGTGACGGTCGTCTCCTCCGGCGGCGGCGGAAGCGGCGGTGGAGGAAGGTGGCGATTGGCGGAAGAGGGAAATTGGGATTGCTATATAACAGAGTACAAGCTCAATTCAGCACAGCTACCTCTAAGAGTACAACTAACATATGCAGATGCAGTGATGTTCGAAAGAGTCCTCGGAATCTCAGTCATGATTTATTAGATGAGATTATCAGTCTAAATACAAAGAGAAATGGATACGGACAAGCTCTCTGAGTTCACAAATTCATTAGGACGATTACGAGTGTTAATCGGTGTTGTGACATTACATCATTGACCTTGATCATTGACCGATATTCTTTTTTTCTCTATTAAAAATAGTTCATTTGTATCTCATTTCGTGTAAATTAAACAGAATATGTTTAATAATTGTATTCAAGTATTGAAAGCTAACACGATATGTTAAATAACTATGTTGTCGTAAGAGATATGTAAATTGCAATTAACGTTATTTTATGTATCGCATACTCGACACATATTATCTATAATTTTTTTGAACAACGGAATTACTCGAGGCCACTATATGATCCAAACATTTCTTTTTGTACTTGGCTTGCGATCTCTCAGTTCTCTGGTGTTATCGGGAAATAGGATCCGAACTGCCTCATGACGTTGTAAATCCAACTCACATGACACTAAATTTGGCCAAAAACTGATTTATAAATCGAAGTCATCCAAAAATGGAATGAGATTTTTTGGCTCGATGAAAACATGTTACAAAATTTAGCTTCCCTACAAATTTGTAGATCTAACACAAACAAAAGTCATTTAAGAGTTTTTAACCCAATAAAACATGATACTGATTTTGGATTGCAAATCAAATTGAGATCGAACAATGACAAAAAAATGGTCCAAAACCTTTTAAAGAAATCACACAATTTTGGCACAATTATTAGCATGAATACGATACAATTGTAAATTTATCAAGTTCTTCCAAATCTATATAACCAAATAAATTTTTTGGAATAGTACGCAGTGCATTGACATATCACAATTAAATAATTTGTTGTCAATGTCATTGAGTTACGTATCTTAGAAATAATCTTCAACAATTTTTGTTTTTCTTTTTGCATTTATCATTAAAAAATTTATTTTTATGTTCTTTAAGAGATGACTCAGTGGTCAAAGACCCAAATTTTTTTGTGAGAGATCGTGAGTTTAACTCTTGAGTCGGACAACTATAATGTAGTTCCTTTTTTAAAATACATCTTGTAAATTCAACCACCTAACTTTATGTTTGTGCATGAGCGCAATGTAATATTTTATTTTGATTCCAAACTCAAAATGATATTTGTGGGAGACACAAATCTCAAACTCAACACATTATTCTAGAAAGAAAAAACGATTTTCTAATCATAGAGTCAGTAATTCAAATCTAAATTTATGTAATTTTTATTGGTTTGAGTTGCATATCATCTTCGATTCTATTCTAACAAATTTGTACACTATACTCGTACAAGTCAAAATTTAATAAGAAATCACCTCATTCAGAACAAATTTTAGTCTAGAATAAACATTAGCAACCAAAATTAGAAAAAAATCTAACTCGAATCTTGAATTGTTAGTTCTATCTATTCACTCATGCCATTAAATGTTGCAAGACTAGTACTATATTCGGACTATGTTCCCTCTTTTGTCCTATGGATGAGCATATACTATGGAAATATACATTAAAAAACAAACATAATTATTGCTCTAACAATTAACTTTAATTAACCAACGACCATCAAGTCGAAAACGCTTGAATACTTTCAGACGTCTTATATTCAAGAGGTGTTGATATTGACGAGCCAGAAACAATTAACTTTAATTAGAGAGAAAAATTTAATCACCTAATTAAAAAAAAATAGAGGAACAATCAAATAACAATAAAACTAGAAAAATTACACAAAATTGAAAAGAAAAAAAAAAGAATCAAAATCTAAAACATTTTCCAAAAAAATCACACAAATTCCAATTTCAATTAACTTCAAAAAAAAAAAAAAAAAAAAAAAAAAACACACACACTACAATTCCACAAACCGATCACTTCAACTCGAAGAAGACGCAGCTCCGGCGCCGACGCTGGTGAGCAACCCGCCGGCGGCAGCCGCCTCTTCGTCAACGTACAAATCCTCCGTCTTCCTCAGCGCCGCGTGGAGCAGCACAAGCACCACTCCGATCAACAGCGCCACCAGAATGTTCTCCGTCGCGTGCGTCAGGAACAAAAACACCAGCGTGAGCACAGAGAGGACCACGAGCACCACGCGATCGTCGATCGTGCGGCGGAAGACAACGAGCGGCTCGTCGCGGAGGAAGTAGAGGAAGAGCCAGACGGCGATCATGACGACGAAGACGATGAGCGAGATCGGGAGCCAGAGGAGGCTGAGGAAGACGACGGTGAGGACGACGATGGCGTAGTTCATGCGGAAGAAGGAGAGGTTGGTGCGAACCCTAGAAACGGCGTCGGAGAAGGAGGAGGGGAGGCGGAGGTTGTGGAGGTCGAACATGAGCTTCCATGGACGGCGAGAGCCGAGGCCGGACTTGATGCGGTCCTTGGCGCGGGAGAGGAACTCGAT